>JAXGGA010008358.1:0-57402 GCA_038373865.1 Uloborus plumipes
ACTAATTAAAATAATAGACGAACTGCATTTGCAGACTAAAAAAAAGTTGATGGGGTGTGGTTATTTACTACACCGGGCTGGATGGTGGGACCATCAACTTAAAAAAAAAAATTTTGAAAGTCCAAAAAAAATCTTAGACAGAAAAAAGTCCAAATTCGAGTACATTCTAAGTCCATTTCTTCGAAATATTGGTTACTATAGCAACAAGTGTTGCCATCTTAAAAATGAAACATTGGTTACTATAGCAACAAGTGTTGCCATCCTAAAACTTGAAACTTTAAAAAGCAACAAGTGTTGCCATCTTAAAAATAATTTGTCCGTGAAAGATTACGAGAAAACCGAAACTAAGGCGCAGCGGAGGTCACAGGCGGAGGTCGCAGGCGGTGGAGGGGAGGTCACAGGCGGTGGAGGGGAGGTCACAGGCGCAACGGGGGCGTGGCAGGCGCAACGGGGGCGTGGCAGGCGCAGCCGGCTGCGCGGCTGCGCCGTTGTCGGTGAACCGCCAATTTTACCCTACTAACGGAGTTGTATAAAGCTTTTAGACAACTACCCATGATTTAAAAGAAGTATACTGAACATTACAATTCAAAATGATAGAGCGAGTGTACACGAAAAAAAAAAGCTTAATTTTGCTGTAACAGAAGTTTGTTTCAAGATTTAAAGGGAACAATGGAACAGTAGAATTTAAACAGTGTAAAAATATAATTTCATTGCAACAGGGGGAGGGCGGAGCTCATCGATATGGAGCTCCGGAGCCTACCAGCAAATGAATTCTGAAAGTGAGTCATTGTTTCTCTTAAGAGAAATGTTTACATTTGTTATATAACATGCTGCAAAACAGCTTTTTTTTTATCACCCAAATAGTCCTCTCTGTCTGAGCACACAGCGATGAAGAAGTCACCAACATAACATAATTACATAACTGCCGTTACTTTTCGCATTTATGGTTTTGCTTTTTCGTTGTGCTCCAAAATTCGGGGTTGTCTACAAATGATGTCACGCTTTGGTAAGGGGGGGGGGGTCGCGAAATTGTGACAGTTTGTGACAAGGGGAAGGGAGGTGGTGAAAAGAAGTGAGACATCAAGCATTTTTCGAAGAATATGTTTATGAAAAATTACGTGATATGGGACGAAGGGCAGGTGAAAAGGAAGGGGGGGGGGAGGAGGGTACCATGAAATGTGACACTTTGTGATAAAGGGGGAGGGAATAAAAATGTTTTAAAAAAAGGGTGTGATATCATTTCTGTACTTCAGAGCCAGTAATTAAAGTTCAAAGTTTTATTGTTGCAGCTTTTTTGTTTTCTGGTTTTGTCGTTAGTGTGCGTATGAAATTGGTTTAATGACATCTACTTTTTGATGTACCAATTTTTATTTGCTTACATGTATCCATTGCTTACCATTGTCGAGAGTGTTCATTTTTCAAAATGTAACCTAGCCCCTTCATCCTCCAAGCCCTTCAATTATTTAGCAGTGCCAAAAGAGCGCGAGCTCCATCCTTTGAATGCTTTTGGAAAGCGTTTTAGAGCTCTCCTGAAAAGAAACGAAAAAATGGACTTGGTTCTGGACATGGAATGGATGGTAATCTGGCTCTCATATAATTTTTCAAAAAGTCAAATTCCTCATATTTTCGGTGTGTCATTGTTATGGTTCTAATTGTATGGTTCATTGTAAAAGTGAATTATCTCTTTATAAACGATATTACAATATCTTAGTATACAAAGCACTTTGCAAATTTTTCTTTAGGAAAAAACTTTACGTGTTAGCTACTATTAGTCAGTAGATATTTATCTTTAGAAAAGTGAGTTGCTAAACTTCTATACTAAAAGATATAACAAAACGTTATACCATTTAGTAAAGAAATGCGCATTTTAATAAAAACATGTTTGAAAAAAAAAAAAATGAACCGACTTCAGAACTTTAGTCGGAAATTGCTCTAAAAAGTTTATTCTTTGAACACCATCGATACTACTTTTTTTGTTTTGAAGTCGGCGCAAAAAAACTAAATAGAATCATACGAAAAAAATTCAATTTTTAATATAAAACTAGCTGCCAGGGCAGCTAGATTAGCTTTCTGCGGCATGTTGATGCATAATGTCCCCCCGCCACCCAACTTTTACCTCATTCTGATGTGATATTATTTGATATAATTCAATTTTCATAAGATTTTAAGACATACTATGTACGTGGCCCACTAATGCCCAAGCAGTTAGCTGCGTGGCCCGGCGTTGCACGGCCGCTTCACGCCTTTAAAGTAGTAAAGAATGTTTCAAAAAAAATACTCGCCGCCATTGCGGCTCGTCAACAGGTGCTTCACGCCTTCACTTTTTTCCTGTATCAAAAAAATCATTCCAATTATTGAGATGCTTCGCGTCTTCAAAATGGTAAGGAAAGTTGCAGCAAGTTCTGCTCGCTCAAGGGAAAGAAGCAGACATAGACACTCAGTTTTTAATATAAGTAGATGGCTTTTCAACAAATGAATGTTTCAAAATATTACAAGTAGCTAGCGATAAAAATACTACGTAAGTGGCCCGCTTATGAGTTTCGTGTTTGATTTAGTTAAGCCTTCATTCAAAATTCTCATTATTATTGTTATTACTGTTTCATAGCAACCACGTTTTGCAACAATGGATTTCATATTTAATCATTTATTAGGCTTAATCGCTTTAAATTTGACTACTTATCAATTGATATCTTCGTTAATTAAAATCGTATAATTATATAAATTGAAACTAATGAAGCCTGAAAAATTACCTATCTATCGGTACCTGGTTCGACTTTCAGTTCACTGGCGTTCAGGAGAAATAAGCGTGACGTAGAAAGAAAGATAGAAAGAAAGATAGTTAGAAAGATACTCAGTTTTTAATATAAGTAGATTGAATGGATCCAGGTTCTTTTTAAAACGCATTCGCATACATTACATCGACAACCACATATTTATTTAATGGTACAAGTATTCTGTTATTCATTTTCAATGGTATTGCTGAAAAATTCTTTTTTTTTTCAAAAATATTTTTATTTTATTCTTTTTAGTGTAAATGTACTTCAATAAGGTAATGTTTCCATTACGAAACTTCACCTAATTTTCTCAAGTAAATGCTCCATAAAATAAACTGTAAGAAAAAAAGAAAGAAACTATTAACGGGGGCGTCTAAAATTTTAAACGATTGACTCTAAAAACTACTCCTTGTTATTCTCTGGTATTTATTTTTGTGCTTGTTTAGTCAAAGCTATTTAAATATTAACGGTTTTTCAACTGATTTATATTTTAAAGTAATACGAATTTCTCGCGACAGAAATACTATATACGTTGCCCGCTATCTGTTATGAGCATCAGATGAAGATAAAAACACCATGAATTTCGCTATTTTAATAATCCAGAGAAGCCTTCATTCAAAATTATTATTATTACGATTGCTGTGATTACGATTTCTATTCCCTCGATTTCTGCAGGATCCCATTATCAAACCAGGGGCCCTACTCTGAAACTTCCTGGAACTTCCAGTGACGTCTATTACTCCCTCACGACAAGCAAGAATAGCCGAAAAAGTAGTCGCTTGTCAAATTTTGTGCTACTCTGAAAGCCCTAATTTGCCCAAGCGAGAATTTTCTCTCCTTCTACCACCAGTGTCTACCACGTATCGAGAAAGAAAAACAATTTACCAATCAAATAACAGTATATCTCACTCACTGCGTGCATCAACATTCGCGCGTGGATTTTGCTTTAACTTTCTGGTTTAGCTTACCCTCCGAAATAGATGGCAAACAGATTTGAGAGCCAAATATTAAAAGCATTCGGGCAGATTAAGATGTTGTGTTTCAGGAATTTAAAAATATTAGAATTTTAAATCGCAATTAGTAGATCTTTTCAGCACATACGAGCATACAAGCGTAAGCGAAGTAAAGTGTCGAAATGCATTATACAAATTCATTTCAATCTATCAAATGCTTCGACTAAACATGAAAAAAATTATAAATACTTTTAAAAAATAATACTAATATTTAAAAATACTTGTTAAATTAAATCATTTAAGTTCATGACTTTGTTTTCAGTGATATTTTGACTTTATCGCAATAATAGTTTAAAATCCAGGCTTAAGTAAAAGTCCCCTTTTTGCGTTACTCATTTTTGTTTTCGCAATAATAGTTGTAGTACCAGGGGACCGAGCCCGCTCGGTTAAAAAAAAAAGAGGTTTGTAAACTCGTGTTTTTTTTCTAAAATGCGAAACACTTATTTAGATAAACTTGAAAAGCATTTTTAAGCCTTTGGTTGCAATTATGCTTTTAAAACTGCCGTAATTTGTTTTAAAAAACACAACCTTATTTAATCCATGCTCACCGTAAAATCACACCCAATTTCATTTCATTTGGCGCCTGAAGCGCGGGAGGGGTTGATGAGAATGGATGCAGAGTCCATGTTTTCCAGTGCGCATTTGGTTCCAGTTGGTTTTGACTTTCACTTGACTTCACACTCCAAGGTTCCCCCCGAACATACCACAACTCGTAGTTTAACCGGGATGGGGCCTTGAAGAGCGCTCTGTTCATTTTTGGACCAGACCCAAGGGCTGAGAAAACCCTTGGCCCAGCATCCCCCAGAGGTATCGTTTCACTTGGATGATTTTATGACCACGAACATTTTTAACGTCCCCCAGCCACCATTAATGAAGACGGTGGATCTTTGATCGGCTGGGCTTCCTCTACATGATCGGACCGGGACCCTCTGGTTACGAGTCCGACGACTTACCGATCGGACTACCGTGGCCCAAACCCAATTCTAACTTTCTTTTGATCGATCTCTTAAATTT
This sequence comes from Uloborus plumipes, assembly GCA_038373865.1. Classification (NCBI taxonomy): domain Eukaryota; kingdom Metazoa; phylum Arthropoda; class Arachnida; order Araneae; family Uloboridae; genus Uloborus; species Uloborus plumipes. The sequence continues at coordinate 4,802 of JAXGGA010008358.1, forward strand.
CAAAACAATAAAATTCTAACGTGTTGCCGAAACTCGTTTGCCAAATACCATAAAAATTTAAATTTACGCTGATGTGATTAAATATGAAATCCATTGTTATAACAAGACGTGGTTGCTATGAAACAGTAACAATAAGAGTAATCATAATGAAAATGGCGAAAGAAAGCTCGTCAAACTTCTAATGAAGGCACAAAAACCGGGGTTTTTTGTGAAAACTTGCGTTTTTACAGGAAAACGCCGATGTAGATAAACTCAAAAACCAAAACTTTTATCTTAATACAAAATTTTATCAAAATCGTTAGAGCCGTTTTCGAGATCCGAAATATATATATACAAGAATTGCTCGTCTAAAGATATTAGATAGATGTAATTTTGTTTTGAAACTTATTATTTTAAGAGAATTGAGTTTCGTATTTATTGATTTTTTACCTGAAATATGTTACTAAACACTCTTGAGGAGGAAAAAAAGTGTTTGAAAACTAACTAACACTTTTATACTCAAGTTTTAAAAGTTCAAGATTGTTTTACTTGAAAAGTAAAACAATCCGATTTTTATATCGTGTAAGTTTCCATAAAATTGAAGAAATGTCGCTGGACAATCACCACTGCTTTTATCCCATGGCTTTTGAATAAATGAAACAGCCTGTATAAGACACTATCTAGTGAAGCCTTGCTTTAACATTTCAAAAAACAATAACAATTTAACGTTGCCAAATACCATAAAATTTAAACTCGCGCTGATGTGATTAACTATGAAATTCATTGTTAAATTAAAACGTGATGGCTGCTATGAAACGGTTAACAATTGATAATAATCATAAAGAAAATGGCGATAAAGAAAGCGTCTCAAACTTACTTAATGAAGGCACAAAAAAAACGGGGTTTTTTGTGAAAACGGGCGTTTTTACAGAAAAAACGCCGACGTAGATGAACTCAGAAACCAAAACTCCTTCTAAATACCAAGTTTTATCGAAATCGTTAGAGCCGTTTTCGAAATCCGAAATATATATATATATATACAGGGTGTCCACTCCAATCGTGGACCAATAGCTAATTTCTAAACCGTTAGAGATAAGCATATAGTTTATTTAGGAAAAAATCTCCAAATTTTGAAAGGAATTTTGGGTCTATTCAATGTTTTTCAAAAAATCAAATTTTGAAAGAGTTACGAAATTTAAATTTTTATACAGCCCCCCAGTCCTATCATTCATATTTAGTAAAACATTCTTGACACTGTAACGTTTAAAACTTAAAAAAAATCACTGTTCTACGACAAAAATTGACCGAGTTATGACGTTTTGAAAAATCAAGATTTTGAACGATTTCGCATACGGTCCCTTAAGTGATCTCTCGATGACGTCATGAAATAATGCAAAATCTTGATTTTTCAAAACGTCATAACTCGGTCAATTTTTGTCGTAGAACAGTGATTTTTTTTAAGTTTTAAACGTTACAGTGTCAAGAATGTTTTACTAAATATGAATGATAGGACTGGGGGGCTGTATAAAAATTTAAATTTCGTAACTCTTTCAAAATTTGATTTTTTGAAAAACATTGAATAGACCCAAAATTCCTTTCAAAATTTGGAGATTTTTTCCTAAATAAACTATATGCTTATCTCTAACGGTTTAGAAATTAGCTATTGGTCCACGATTGGAGTGGACACCCTGTATATACAAGAATTGCTCGTTTAAAGATATTAGATTTTCAGTCTTTAAATGCTTAGTAAATAAAAATCACACGTCTGGGCGGGGTAAAATGAAGGCATAGGTATATGCGGCACCAACGTTTAAGGGGGGCCTTAAATCCATCTAAAGTTTTTAAAATGGAGAAATTTCATATCGCACTATGACAAGATAAAAAAAAATTTAAAAATACAAATTCATGTTTTATGCTTTTGCTATCATTTTAAGACTTGAAAAACGATGATTCAATTATTCTGTGAGGAAAAATTAAACTTAAAAACGATACGATAAAAACGAATTGCTCCCCCTCCCCTGATAGAAAATAGAATTTGAGTAAAGAGCTTATTTTATTAAAGGCAATGCACCCCCCCCCCCTGGGTTAGATCGACACCCTGGTTAAGTAGATATATAAATTCAAGTTTTGGGCATACCTTAAAGTAATTTCAATTTGGAAAATTTTGGCCAATTAATCAGTAAAATAAGATGACTATAGATAATCGGCAAAATTGGAGACTTCCAATTACTGCCGATAAATGGATGCCTCTCCCAAATTCAAACTCAAAATAAAGAAAAAATCTTTACTCTCAATGTAAAAACATACTAAACCACATTTTCAGAACTTATAAACATTATAGTACTCCGCGTTGAGAAAAAATGGAATAAACAAACAACTTCTCACTGCCGAGGAAGGCAACTCACGTCTTCTTACCCTATCGTAAACTTCTCGGCGCGGTTCTAGATACCTTAAATTAGAAGTGGCTTTGAGATTAGCGATTATTCGTGTCTCACGAGATGTGACGTCACGGGGCACAAAAAATCCGTATTCTCGGTATCGACTATATTGACGATACAATGAGAGTAGGGCCCCACAGAGGTGGCGCTAGGAAATGCCCGACAGGGGGGCAAGCTTGCCCGACAGGGGGGCAGAGGTATAATTAAAAAATTTAGTTACGAAAGCTAAGTTTCTTATAATATGCAGTTATTTTGAAATTCAAGTCCTAAAAACGCTATTTTAGATTATCTTTAATTATGTAGAGGGGCAATGGTGCACTACACTGGATATATATTTTTTTTTAGTTTTAAGTCTAAAAATCCCATTTGTTGGCAATTTTTGACTAAGTTGCAGAGTTTTATTGCAGATTTCTTAATTGGAGAGAGACCACGTGTGGTATAATTTTTAATCCGAACCACTTGTTCACAGTTTCTATTTTTGAGAAATAAAGCGGCTTCTTATTAAAAAAAAAAAAGTACAGGGGCATCGTTTGGTTCGGGACTCTTCCCCGAAATATTCTTAAGACTCCTAAAAACGCAGTTATTGAGCGCCTTTGACGGCGATAGGGTATGGGTTGTGGTACAGAGACTCTCCAAGAAATTATTCAAAATTGCCCCCAAAACAAAAATTTTATGTGCTTCTTTTCGACAACGTTTTTGAAAATCTAGTTGGCTTTATAGGTAGTTGTTGTTTCTTGGGGGGGGGGGGGGGGGGAGTAATTTTAAAATTTCCTATTTCTTGATTTTTTTTTCATTAAGAAAAACGAGAAGCCAAATTTTGTTAGATGGGGGAGGCGGCCGGGTGACCTAACTGATAAAAAATCGCCCAGTTTGACTCTCGGTGATGGCCCTGGTCAGCTGCCCCAATGAAGCAATCACGATTTTTATTATTGTTACTATTTATTTATTTCAACTGCTGCTCGCAAAGGTTTCTATGATGTTACTTTTCCTTTCGCTTAAAAAACATTCGAAAATAATATTTCTTTAGTCAGAAGTTAGATTACAGGAAATCCTTAACTAAGATTTAAAGATCACATTTCCTATCGAAATTTTACAGAAAAAAAATTAATCATTTTGATTCATGTCTTTCTATACATTTTATTTATTTTTTAATTCTGGGAAGGTTTTTCCCTTTTTTTTACATTGCAAAATGAGATTGACGACTCCTTAAATGAAAAACTGGCAGGGGACCGAGAGAACCGCCCTATGTTAAAGAAGTGCGCAACAGTGTGGTTCCATTTGTTTACCTATTTGCTTAAAATTCGAACCAAAGAAAAGAAAAAATATGTTTTCTAAAGTGCAAGAAAACTATTTTTTTTTTTTTTGTGCACAGTAAAACATTTAAAATTAATGCAGGTGCAATTAATTTTTACTTAAAGATCAAGTGTTATAAAAACATTACAAACAACCAACAGCAGTTACATTCTGCTACTATCATTTAATATATTAATGGAAAAATCATATAATGGTAATCTCATAATGCGACAGTTAATTAAAGCGTTTGCTACGATTTATAGATATGCTTCCCATTTATTGACATGTATTTTAAAACAAAGAACACATGCATGTTAATTTTAAAAAAAGGAAATTTAAAGCAAACCATAATAATTTCTGCTTGTTACCTTGTTGATGAAGGAAAACGTTTCAGTCAACCTATCATAAGGTTCAAAGACAACAGGAGATCCACACCACAAAGGAGATCGACACGCCGATGATGGAGAGAAAGACCGGAAGAAAAATTTCTTTCGACGAAAACGTCTTTCTTGCTTCAAGCTCCCGCCAAAAATCACCCCCCCCCCCGACCGACACCTGTTACTCGTGTTACACTAATTAAAACTGTCTGACGATGCACAATCGTACAATAATGATTCTGGCGACGATCGCAATTCCGGAGTCCTGCCTGAGGGAGATAGCCAGCCCCTTCACCAGGGGGGGGGGATGTCTTTTCCTTTCTTCCCGAGTATCATCAGCCCTCCTTGGTAATTCCAAAGGCCCTGAGAGAAACAGCGGCTGGTCTATCAGATTCTCAGAAAGTGACAATGACTTGCCACGCTGCTGGCGGTTTACGGGTGGGACCTCTGGTTAGAAAACGAAAGGGGAAGATTTGTCCTTTTCCACCTGAACAAAAATAACTTTCTCCAACAGAACTTACGTTCATCCAAAAGAGATACGATGGCAGCAACTCGATGGTCCAAAAGAGATACGATGGCAGCAACTCGATGGTAGAGTCCTGAAGGTTCTCGTGTTCGAAATTAGTCTGGAAATTGCGTACTTAATCCAATAATAGGAATATCTTAAGAAAAAAATAAAGTTTTTTCAGTTGAGTGATTTTATTGATATTATTTTACTGGTCTGTCGGAATCAGAAGAGCACTTAGATTTCTGTCGGAAAATTTGATCGTCGGAAATTTTTTCCCCGACGAAGTTAGAAATTTTCCCCGATGGGGGGGCAAGACGTTTCCGACGGGGGGGGGGGGCAATTGCCCCCCCCTGCCCCATAGCTAGCGCCGCCACTGGGGCCCCAGGACCGTGAGAGAATGAGACCAACTGGAAGATATGCCCTTCAAACAAAAAAATAATTTTTGAAATCTGTTCAGGCAAGGCTTCACTAGATAGCGTTTTATACTGGCTGTATCATTACTCAGAACATCAATGGTAAAGATTTGCCCGCTAGAGAGCGCTGAACAAGGACCACCCAAGTGTTTGTTTACATTTATTAGCATATTGTTTCTATTGTAAAAAGTGATGTTTATCCTATCTTTTAGGGTTAAAAAAATATTGATATAGTTAACTGAAGTGGAGTACAGAGTGAATTGATGCCGAAGGCCATATTAGTACTGCTTTTTAGGGGAAATAAATTCCCCTTTTAGGTAAAGTTAGTCACAACTTATGATGATTCAGTCATACGACATTCATTCATCTGTTTACTTTCGTCGAATTAACAACATATAGCAATGGCGTTCAATTTTGACATCTCTGCATTAATAAAATATACGCTCAAATTCACCGACGATAAATAAAAAATGTAGCAATGAAATAATATTGTTCTAATTTACTATTTTGTTTCATTATTGTTGCTCACACAATCTTAATTGCTACGCAAAAGTTCAAATGTTCATTTTGATGGCGTTGACGCATCAGAGCAATAAATGGCGAATTTATTCGTCGAGATATTTCATTGTTTCATTTTGATGCCCCAGAATGAAATGTACCGTAATGAAGCGATGGTGTACAACGGAAAGACTAGAGCCGCTATATAGACAGGCCGGCGCATCAAGATTAAGTTTCACCACTTTGGATCCAATTCCTTAACTTTTACTTTCAACTTTTCATTGTTGCGGAGTAGGGTTACCAGAAAAAAGTTTTGGCACATTGCTAAGCTTTGCCAAATCCACGTGCCGCTAATAATTGCTCACAGTGAAAATTTACCAAAACGTGATTACTGGCCAGAAAAGACAACCACTCAAACACACAAACACGCGCTGGATCCAAAGTGGTGAAACTTAATCTTGATGCTCCGGCTCGTCTATATAGGGGCCTTAGGAAAGACGATTGACAACAAAACATGTTAACTTTTTTAGTAACAACGAAATGAGCATTTCTAATAGCTTGGTACAGAAGAGCAATACAAGTACGAAAAAAATAAACAAAACTACAATATTGCGACGACCAACTATCATGGCGAACTGTGGACTGAATTTTAAAAAGTTCTATGGCAACCCGTTGGTAGTATTGGCTTTGCTTATTAGCGAATAGATTTCGCCATTTATCGCTCTGTGGTGCCAGTGTCGTTTCATAGTTAATTAATAATTAGAATCAATTAAAATGAAAAATAATTCGCTAACTAATTAAAATAAGCCGTTAAAATGAAGAATAAACCAACAAATAAAACAAGATATTAAATAACGTTTAAATATACTAAAATTGAATGCCAAATTGTGAAATTGTCGCCAACAAATTAACTTTTAATTTTGTCTTTTATTATCTGATTTGTGTATAATGATGGTTACCATAAAGTTCGATAGATGTCGCTGGACAAAGACCACCGTTTTTATCCCAAGGATTTTGATCAAATGAAACAGCCTGTATAAAACACTATCTAGTGAAGCCTTGGTTCAGGCATCTTCGAGTAATCTTACAACATAAAATAAATAAAAGAAAGAGAGATCTCCGACTAATTAAATAACCTCCTCCTTTGTTGAAGTCGGTTAAAAAATATGAGATGCCACTTTTACAATGAACAACACAATTGAAACTGAAATATAAGTTATCGAAAAAAAAAGTTTTTTTTTTCCTTTCCTGATGCAAATTAAAAGCAAGTTGAGTGTATGATTATTGCATATGATTACATAGTTCAAATAATGTGCATTTGTTTCAATAGAGCTGTCCACCTCCGTTTTTTTTTAAATTTGCAGCGTGCAATATAATAGATTCAAACGTGCAGTGCAGAAAAATTTAAAGACTGCCGCGGACCAGAAAAACTGAAAAAAAAAAAAATCTCTGAATTCAAACCAATTTCATAACGTCGGAATGTAGACAACCGCATCTCCTTTTTTTTTTCTTTTGGCAGAAATTAAGTCCAGATGCAAAGACGCAGTTGTATTCAGGGGCGCCCCGAACTGAAATGGGGGGGGGGGGAGGGGGAATGATCAATTTCCCGAATGAAGCTCTAATTTTACCGAATGATAAAATTCAAGCATGCAACATGTCCTACATGCATAACATTTAGCGAGAAAAAACATTCGGCATCTTTTAAAATCAATTCTAAGAACCACAAAGAACAAATAATCGCAATGTTGCAATATTGTCTTCATATTGCCGAATCGTCAGCAAAATGTGCCGAAAACGGAAATTATTGGGAGGTCACAGTGACCTCCCATCGGGGCGCTTATGGCTGCATTCTGAGCAGTGCTCAAAAAGCACAGCATACAGCAGCGGTTAATTCAAAAAAATTTTTGCATAAAACGATATTTCATGACTTGAAAGTCTCATATATAAATGACATCAGTACAAAGTGTCACAGCGTAGACGTTTACACTTGGAAAAATTTAAAAACTTAGAATACAAATGACATCGAACCTGACATTTAGAGAAGAATAAAATACTTTTCATTGAGCATGTTCCGTTTATGATGCAAAACAAATATAGCTGGTTTCATAAAAAACACTATATATTTTTTTTATGTCCAGGATACCACCGTCATCTGTTTTCGTACATGATTTAGAACAGTGTCATCTGCGTTGACGCCGCCGAGTATGCTCTTTGTCATTTGTTTTTGTTCAGCGTGTATAGGCATAGTTACAAGGACTAATCTGGGATGAAAATTCCCTACTTTCGGAATTTCCAGTTTACTCAGCTGATTTCCGCATGCCAATTTAAACAGCTACTTCTTGCGAAAACCTTTCCTTGCTAGAAAAGTAACGGTCTTAACCAACACCCAACATTTTACGCATAGAAAATAATTATGTCTTGTCTCCAAGGGCTTTTAAAGAGTAGCGAGAAATTTTTAATGGATGCGATTCAACTTGTGCGATTCAGACTCGGAGTTTGGATACAGGGGGATGTGGGAAAAAGTGAAATAGCGCGGCAAAGTGAAACGGGGCCTTCGCGATTCTCTCCTGGGGCCCTACTCTCATTGTATCGTCAATATAGTCGATACCGAGAATACGGGTTTTTTGTGCCCCGTGACGTCACATCTCGTGAGACACGAATAATCGCCAATCTCAAAGCCACTTCTAATTTAAGGTATCTAGAATCGCGCCGAGAAGTTTACGACAGGGTAAGAAGACGTGAGATGTCTTCCTCGGCAGTGAGAAGCTGTTTGTTTATTCCATTTTTTCTCAACGCGAAGTGTGCCATAATGTTTACAAGTTCTGAAAATGTGGTTTAGTATGTTTTTACATTGAGAGTTAAGATTTTTGACCAGGGTGTCGATCTAACCCGGGGGTAGGGGGTATATTTCTTTTAATAAAATGAGCTCTTTACTCAAATTCTATTTTTTATCAGGGGAGGGGGGGAGCATTTCGTTTTTATCGTATCGTATTTAAGTTTAATTTTTCCTCACAGAATAATTGAATCATCGTTTTTCAAGTCTTAAAATAATATTAAAAGCATAAAACATGAATTTGTTTCTTTCAATTCTCAAACATAAAGTGTTTTAAATGCAATTTGGAAAAAAGATCCGCAGACATGTGATTTAGGATCTCTATTTTTCTCTGATGCATTGCCCCAAAAATAGGGACTTGTACTTAATATTTAGAGAGTGAATATATATCTCTTATTGCGAAAAAGCCAAAATATCGCGAAAAGCAAAATTGAGTCTGTCAAAATCATTGCAAAAAGCGCAGCACATGCAGTAATTTTTACCCCTCTCAAACAACAAATGTTTTAAATGCATGTTTTGAAAAACTGATACCTAGACACATGGCACGACTTTGTAGGACATTTAGCACGAGCTTTATGGGCTGCCCCCCCCCCCAAATAAAATAATATAATGAAGTAGTAAAATATTTTGGATTTCAAGTTTTCGAAAGAGTACTAGCTGCCAGGGCAGCTAGATTAGCTTCCTGCGGCATGCTGATGCATAACGTCCCCCCTCTCTAACTTTTACCTCATTCTGAAATTATATTATTTGATATAATTTAATGTTCATTCGATTTCAAGACATACCACGCACGTGGCCCGGCGTCGCACGGGCACTTCGTGCCCTGAAAGTAGTGAGAAAAAAAATTTAAAGAAATTACTCCCCGCCAAGGCGGCTCGCTTACAGGCGCTTCACGCCTTTACTTTTTTCCTATATAAAAAAATCATTCGAATTATTGAGATGCTTCACGCCTTCAAGATGGTGAGGAAAGTTTCAGTAAGTTCAGGTCGCTCAAAGAAAAAAAGCAGACATAGATACTCAGTTTTTAATATAAGTAGATGGCTCTTCAACAAATAAATGTTTCAAAATATTACCAGTAGCTAGCGATAAAAATTCTACGTAAGTGGTCCGCTTATGAGTTTCGTGTTTGATTTAGTTAAGCCTTCATTCAAAATTCTCATTATCATTGTTATTATACTGTTTCATAGCAACGACGGTTTGCAAGAATGGATTTCATATTTAATCATTTATTAGGCTTAATCGCTTTAAACTTGACTACTTATTAATTGATATCTTCGCTAATTAAAATCGTATAATTATATCAATTGAAACTAAAGAAGCTTGAAAAATTACCTATCTATCGGTACCTGGTTCGACTTTCAGTTCATTGGCGTTCAGGAGAAAGAAGCGTGACATAGAAAGATAGAAAGATAGTTAGAAAGAAAGATAGTGAGAAAGATACTCAGTTTTTAATATAAGTAGACTAGCTGCCAGGGCAGCTAGATTAGCTTCCTGCGGCATGTTGATGCATAACGTCCCCCCTCTCTAACTTTTACCTCATTCTGAAGTTTTATTTGATATAATTTAATGTTCATTCGATTTCAAGACGTACCACGAACGTGGCCCGGCGTTACACGGGCACTTCGTGCCCTGAAAGTAGTGAGGAAAATGTCAAGAAACTACTCCCCGCCAAGGCGGCTCGCTAACAGGCGCTTCACGCCTTTACTTTTTTCCTGTATAAAAAAAATCATTCGAATTATTGAGATGCTTCGCGCCTTCAAGATGGTGAGGAAAGTTTCAGTAAGTTCAGCTCAGGCGCGGATCCAGAGTGGGGTCATGGGGATCATGACCCCCCCCCCCCCTTAACAGACCAAATATAGCAAAAAATTGCATTTTTGGGACTTATTTTACGAAAAAACTGCCAAACCACCCCATTTTTGCACAAAAATTGCACTTTGACCCCCCCTTTCCGAAAATGACCCCCTCCTTAACCAGAAGCTGGATCCGCCCTTGGTTCAGCTCGCTCAAAGGAGAAAAAGCAGACATTGATACTCAGTTTTTAATATAAGTAGATGGCTCTTCAACAAATGAATGTTTCAAAATATTACAAGTAGCTAGCGATAAAAATACTATGTAAGTCGCCCGCTTATGAGTTTCGTGTTTGATTTAGTTAAGCTGTTAAGCCTTCATTCAAAATTCTCATTTTCATTTTTATTATTGTTTCATGGCATGGCAACCACGTTTTGCAATGCAAGAATGGATTTCATATTTAATCATTTATTAGGCTTAATCGCTTTAAACTTGACTACTTATTAATTGATATCTTCGCTAATTAAAATCGTATAATTATATAGATTGAAACTAATGAAGCTTGAAAAATTACCTATCTATCGGTACCTGGTTCGACTTTCAGTTCATTGGCGTTCAGGAGAAAGAAGCGTGACATAGAAAGATAGTTAGAAAGAAAGATAGTTAGAAAGAAAGATAGTTAGAAAGATAGTTAGAAAGATAGTTAGAAAGATACTCAGTTTTTAATATAAGTAGATTTTCAAATATATTTTTTATCTTGTTATAGTGCGATATGAAATTTCTCGATTTTAAAAACTTTAGATGGATTTAAGACCCCTCCCCCCCCCAAACGTTGGTGACCTGGGACTGTGCCCCACATACCTATGCCTTAATTTTGCCCTGGCCAGCTATGTGATTTTTCTTTACTTACCATTTAAAGACTGAAAATCGGCATATATTATTTCTCTAAGCCGAATCCTATACCCGGTCGAAACTCGCTCATTTCTTTATCGAATTGCAAGAAAATTTATGATTTTGAAACTTATCCCGCGGGCTATTGACGAAAATTAGACCCACCCTCTAAAAAGTGTCGGTTCGTTTTTTATTCGAACTTCAATTTTTGGGCACAAAATTGACTCTATCTAGCGAAATAATTGTCGTATCGTCTCCATTTTGATTTCATTCGAAAGATTAAAAAAAATGCGTTCTTTAGAACGTTTCTCCGCTAGCGCCGCGTAACGAGAATCTCGAAAATCCACGTTTAAGCGACTTATAAGCGATTGAAGTTTGAAAAAGTTAAATTTTTTGCTCAACTGTCAAAATCGTTACATTGTTGTTCAAATCAATTTTAAATGCGACATTTCAAGCCAAGGCTTAGCTCGGTAAACCTTAATTGTAACTTTTATTGTTTCAAAATACTATGGTAGTTTTGCGATAACGTTAGTATTTAGTTTAGTAGTAGCCTTGGGTATTTGATTTTAATATAGGGTATCACTTTTGTAGTAGTTGTAAAAGTGAACGTGTCTTTGATCTCTTTGAAAAGTTGTCAGAACGACGGCAGTAGATGGCGATGTTGTGCAAATGAAGCCAATAAAAATTGTCGTATTAAATTTTAAGTTTAGATGGTTTTTTTTTTCTTTGCGGAATTCCGCACGGGTCACCTAGTACAACTATTATTGCGAAAACAAAAATGAGTAACGCAAAAAGGGGACTTTTACTTACAGCCTGAATTTTAAACTATTATTGCGATAAAGTTTAAGAGAAGAAGTTTCAGAGCGATAAAGTTAAGATGCGATAAAGTTAAAGCGATAAAGTTATTTGCTTTGCGATAAAGTTAAGAAAGAAGTTTCAGAGTAGGGCCCCTGGGGCCCTACTCTGAAACTTCCTGGAACTTCCAGTTACGTCTATTACTCCCTCACGACAAGCAAGAAAAGCCGAAAAAGTAGTCACTTGTCAAATTTTGTGTTACTCTGAAAGCCCTAATGTGCCCAAGCGAGAATTTTCTCTCCTTCTACCGCGTATCGAGAAGGAAAAACGATTGACCAATCAAATGACAGTATTTTTAGTATATCTCACTCCGTTACATCAACATTCTCGCGTGCATTTTGCTTTAACTTTCTGGTTTAGCTTAGCCTCCGCAATAGATAGCAAAAAGATTCGAGAGCCAAATATTAAAAGTATTCGGGCAGATTAAGGTGTTGTGTTTCAGGAATTTAAAAATATTAGAATTTTAAATCGCAATTAGTACATCTTTTCAACACATACGAGCATACAAGCGTAAGCGAAGTAAGGTGTCGAAATACATTATACGAATTCATTTCAATGTATCAAATGCTTCGACTAAACATGAAAAAATTTATAAATACTTTTAAAAAATAATACTAATATTTAAAAATATTTGTTAAATTAAATCATTTAACTTCATGACTGTTTTCAGCGATATTTTGACTTTATCGCAATAATAGTTTTAAATTCAGGCTTTAAGTAAAAGTCCCCTTTTTGCGTTACTCATTTTTGTTTTCGCAATAATAGTTGTATTTTCAGTCTTTAAATGCTAAGTAAAGAAAAATCACATGTCTGGGCAGGGCAAAGAAAGGCCTTAAATCCATCTAAAGTTTTTAAAATGGAGAAATTTCATACCGTACTATGACAAGATAAAAAAATACATTTAAAAATACTCTTTCGAAAACTTGAAATCCAAAATATTTTACTACTTCATTATATTGTTTTTATTTGGGGGGGGGGGGGCAGCAGATAAAGCTCATGCTCAACGTCCTACAAAGTCGTGCTCTGTGTCTAGGTATCACTTTTTCAAAACGTGTATTTAAAACTTTTTTTTTTTTTTGAGAGGGGTAAAAATTACTGCATGTGCTGCGCTTTTTGCATTGATTTTGATAGACTCAATTTGGCTTTTCGCGATATTTTGGCCTGTTCGCAATAAGAGATATATATTCACTCTAAATATTAAGTACAAGTCCCTATTTTTGGGGCAATGCATAAGAGAAAAATGGAGATCCTAAATCACATGTCTGCGGATCTTTTTTCCAAAATGCATTTAAAAATGCATGTTTGAGAATTGAAAGAAACAAATTCATGTTTTATGCTTTTGCTATCATTTTAAGACTTGAAAAACGATGATTCATTTATTCTGTGAGGAAAAATTAAACTTAAATACGATACGATAAAAACGAAATGCTCCCCCTCCCTTGATAGAAAATAGAATTTGAGTAAAGAGCTTATTTTATTAAAGGAAATGTACCCTCCCCCCCCCCACGGGTTATATCGACACAGTGGTTCAGTAGATATATAAATTCAAGTTTTGGGCATACCTCAAAGTAATTTCAATTTGCAAAATGTTGGCCAATTAATCAGTAAAATAAGATGATTATAGATAATCAGCAAAGTTGCAGCGTTCCAATTACTGCCGATAAATGGATGCCTCTCCCAAATTCAAACTCAAAATAAAGAAAAAATCTTAACTCTCAATGTAAAAACATACTAAACAACATTTGCAGAACTCATAAACATTATGGCACTCTCCGCGTTGAGAAAAAATGGAATAAACAAATAGCTTCTCACTGCCGAGGAACACAACTCACGTCTTCTTACCCTGTCGTAAACTTCTCGGCGCGATTCTAGATACCTTAAATTAGAAGTGGCTTTGAGATTAGCGATTATTCGTGTCTCATGAGATGTGACGTCACGGGGCACAAAAAACCCGTATTCTCGGTATCGACTACATTGACGATACAATGAGAGTAGGGCCCCTGGAGTGAAATGGTAAAACATTTTCACAGTTTGCACCGCATATTGTATTGCTTATAAAGCAATATTTTAACTAAGTTCCTAGACATGTAGTTGATTCCTGTCAAAAAATAAGGAGCTCCAAAGATCAACGAAAAAAATTATACAAGCCGTTTTCAAAATTTGATACCTATATTCTAATATTCGTGGTTTTTCAAAAATATTTCTTGTTATTATATAAAATATTTTTGGAAAAAAAAAAAATAGAACCAACTTCAGTTGGAAATTGCTCTAAAAAGTAAAAAATAATTTTTTTCTTTGAACACATATCGAAACTACTTTTAAACATAAGTTTTGAAGTCGGCGCAAAAACGATAGGTATAAAATGATATGAAACCATATTTTGCCAACATTTTTCAGAGAAACCATTGAAAATTAAAGCAGAATATTTGTACCATTGCACGAATGTGTGGTAATCAATGAAATGTATGCGAGTGCTCTTAAAGAACCTGGATCCATTAAAATTTATATTTATAGTTGAATTGTAGTTGCGTATGATTCTATACATTGTTTTGCGCCGACTTCAAAACTTATGTTTAAAAGTAGTTTCGATGGTGTTCAAAGAAAAAAATTATTTTTTACTTTTTAGAGCAATTTCCAACTGAAGTCGGTTCTATTTTTTTCCAAAAATATTTTATTTCATTCTTTTTAGTGTAAATGCACTTAAAATAATCAAAATATAGTTAAAAACTAACATTTACGCTTTTAAATAAAGTTCAGAATAAAATTTAAATTTAGTTGAATTTCATGTTTGATTTAGTTACGCCTTCACTTAAAATTCTCATTATCATTATTATTACTGTTTCATATCAACCACGTTTTGCAACAATGGATTTCATATTTGATCATTTTAGAACAAATCGCTGTCATTACTGTGATCCCGATTTCTATTTCGAACGATTTCTGCAGGTTCCCGTTATCAAACCCGGACCACGAGACGATGGGACCAATCGGAAATGAATCACTTTCTAACAAAAAAAGAATTTTTGAAATCGGTCCAGGCGTCTTCGAGAAATCTTATAACATACAAAAAAAAAAAAAAATTCTCCGACGAATTGTATAACCTCCTCTTTTGTTGAAGTCGGTTAAAAATAGAATTTTTGTAATCATAGTTTAAACTATCAGTTGAGATCTACTGATATCCAGTGCAGTCCTAATTAAGTTTACATTAAGCATTTTTTGATTTTAAATGTAATTTGTCAAGTGCATGCGGGGCAAATTGTAGTTCATTTCGTTTACTCGTTCATTCATTTATTAAATCACGTACGTATTTCTTCACTTATTATTGCATTCTTTTACAAAATTGTTTACTTATTTACTCATTCATTAACTCCTTTTCTTAGTCGTTCTCTATGTTATCCACTATTTCTTTTCTTACCATATTAATTAATTCATATATTCATTTATTTATTCGTTAATTTTTCATTAATATTTTTTTCCCGTTTATTTAAGCATTCATTGGATGAAAATTACAGTTAATAGTCGAATAGAAAATTTTTCATAACGAAAGTATTTTGTCTTTCACTTTGCCCCATGATTTTTCGAGGTGAAAATTTTCACCAATTTTTTGAAAGTACAAAATAACTGCCAAAGAGGAAAAGTAATATTTGAATGAAAGTTGTTTTACGAAATACATCATTCCTTCTTTATGTACAAATTGTATTTTTATAACAAATTTACCATTTGTTCCTTTTGAAGCAGGTAAATAAACTTAACTATTTCACTTTGCCCATATTCCCCTACATGTATTTATATGCAGAGGCACATCGAGGGAGGGGGGAGGCTAAGAATTGAATTCTCTCCACAACTCTCGGTTTTAACACATATACTGCCAAGTTTAATATAGCACTAAAAACGCATTTTAGGAATATTAACCCCTCCTCCTCCGGAAAGCATATTCCACGGTTCATAACACATTTTTAATTGGTCCCTAGGGAGAACATAAACACAAATTCTTTAAAAAAATGATAAACTAAAAAATATCTTTTTTTTTAAAGGTAAAAAATAAGGGTTCAGTGATTAATTGGCAGTAATCGGGAATTGGCCACTTTACAATTATTTATAATCGACCAATATTAGTAAATTAACTGGTTGGAAAATTATTTTTTAGTTAAAATTACTTTTGCCTACAACAAGAAACTACGCAGAAGGAGTTAATTTCATACTGGTATACTGGTATTCACTAGTGATCATCCTAGCTAATATTATCAATGCGAAAGTGAGTTTGTCTGTTGGCTATACGACATGTAACTTTTTTTTCTTTAAGCTGGAGTGCCAAACCATCTAGAAAATTACGGAAAACACTACGAATCTCGGTCTGAGACGGTTGTAGACTCCCCCCCCCACACACACACATCCCTTCCAATTTTCTTAAAATATTTGTTTGCCGTAATTACCATTTTCCCGCCAAGGCATTAGTACCAAACGCCCCTTAAAAATAAACGAGTCTCGTAAAAGTTGTTTCCCCGCGAAAGCAGTATCAATGGAAGGAAAGCAACCTGCACTTCGATCGTGAGGGATACAACCGAAATTCAAAAATGAGATTCTCTGGTTTTTTAAGTGGATTTAAAAAAAATCCAGATTATCGACATCGACTTTCATTTTGAATACTTTTTCACCGTAACTGAAAACGGTGGGGACAAAAAGGCTGAAAGAAATTATTTTTGACGTCATATAGCGCCACTGCAACTCAAATCTATCGGAAAAAGAAAGTAATTCTCTTTAACAAACTTTTCTGATAAATAAAACTTTTCTTCTTCGACAATGTTAAATGTAAATCAACCTTTTTTTCTTTATATTGATTTTTGCTAGGCAAAGGAAAAGCGCGTTCGTTATATCCGAATGAGCGATATAACGAGGGGTAACTATAATAGTTTTAAAAAGGTATTAGCGAAAACCAGGCCCGTCATTTAGGGGGGCAGGGGGGGGGGGTCAATTGCCCCCCCCCTGGTCTTGAGAAATCAACGTATTTACATATAAATGGGCATGGTTATTGCTTTTTCCCGATGAAATTGCATTGTTTTCACCCTTTGCCCTCCCTGGAAAAACTTGAAATGACGTCCCTGGCAAAAACACTAAATAGGTAGAATAGCAGGACCCTCATTTTAAGTTTTTCCAGGGGGAGGGGGGGGGGCAAAGGGTACAAACACAATGCAATTTCATAGGAAAATGACAAAAACCACACCTATTAAAATGTAAATACATTGATTTTTCAAATTCTGGGGCGGGGGGGGGGTATCATTATTTTTTTCATTGCAGACATTATTTCACTAGGTTTGATATCTTTTTTTTTTTGCCTTTTTATGAAAAACAAAAACATTTTAATTAATAATCTTAAATAAATGAATAGGTAGTTTTTCCAGTCCTAATGTATTCCTTTATTTTTGACAGCACAATATTCAAATAATGAAAATATTCTTTTAATATACTTTAATAAAAAAAACAAGACTCAGAAAAAATATTATTTATTGATTCTTGCACAATTCAAATAGGGAGCTTCTTTATTATATTGGGATTGTTCTTTAAAATAATTTGAAATGTGAAAATTTGGCATTAAATTTCGTTATAAATGCAGAGTTGCATGGATATTTTTATTTTCAAAAGTTGATGTATCTTTTCTTTCTTGCTCACACTATGGAGCATATATCACACATGAAACGGGCACTTCTCCAATGAGTTTATCCTGACTCGTATATTGATTTACCTAATAGATAACACTGCATTGATTAGAAATGCTACTGATTTTTAAAAAAAAAGAAGAAAAGAAAAACTATTTAACCCTTCACTGCATGGTGTGCCTGATCTGGCACAAACCAAAAAAACCTCATATATTCCTCTGATATTTAAATACAAACTGAGCTTTGTGCCCCTTCTGGAACATTGCTATAACAGTTTAGTGTGATTTTTATGCATTAGTTAGTTGCACTAGTCTAGGTATTACAGTTCTTGCTTTTGAAAAATAGAGTGTCTACATTACAGTAAGAAGTGTGCTTAATCATTATTTCCTCTGTTCTAAAAATGTTTTAATACACATATACTGTACTTAGTGGCAAAAATTTGTTTGTTCCACTTATGGCTCAAAACACATTGTAGATTATTACACTTATCAGTATAAGCATCTACTATGTGCTTTGTGCTATATGTGGAATAAACAGTTAAAACATTTTTGGTGCAAATTTTTAAGATTATTTTTTTTCTTCATTTTTATTGAACTCAGGGCTATTTAAAGGTAACATATGATTTTTTTTCATGAAAATATAAAAAAATCGTGCAGTGAAGGGTTAACAAACTTGCATTAGATTAACAAAACTAACCTGCAATTAACCCTAAAACTTTGCCGTTTACTTTGCATTAACTGTATTTTACATTTTCCAATAACATGTAAAATTTAAGAAAACATTTGGGGAAAAACAATTTTGTTTTTCAAAAAAAAAAAAAAACATGATTAAAAAAAACACACAACATATGGGTAGAACCAATGTGAATTCAACCAAACAACCTTGGTTTACCCCCCGCTCCCCCAAATATACTGTCAACTCTTGATAATTTTCCTCTAAGACGCCCCCAATGTACCAGCTAAAACGTTCGAGTTATCGGTAATTTGAGGTATGGGAAATTATTGCAGCCAGTGCCGTATTTATATATGGGCTTAGTGGGCTATAGCCCAGGGCGGCACGATGGGGGGGGGGGGGGGCGGCACTTTTTCCATGCAATGTGAAGACTTTTTTTTTTTTTTTTAAGACAGCAGGGCGGATCGGCCGCGAGAATTACATCAATTAATTGAATTAAATACTGTTCTTTATTTAATAACACCTGAATGCTGGTGGAATTTTTCATACAAAAGTATTGAACCGCAGGGGAAAAAAAGATAAGACACGATTAAGACTAGAAAGATGAGAAAAAAAGACTGCGAGACAGAAAAAATTGTTCGTTAAAACCGGGTCTTGCTCGTTAAAAACGAATTCTGTTCCATAGACTTAACATTGATCCAACAAAATATTCTAAAAATATTCTAATAAATACATCAGAGAAAAGAATCAACACCATAACATCGATGGTAAAAACATCAATGTTTTAATAATGTTCAATGTTTTAACAATGTTTCGAAAACATCGACATTGATGTTGCACCATTAAACGTGTAAACGCGGTCGCTGCAACTGTTGGACTAGCACAGATTGTTTTAATATTATTGTTATTTCGTTATTAGTTTACTTTATTCCAATTGCAAGTTGTTGATAAGGTCTAGTAACATTTTTTTTTTCATTTAAATCTTTAAACAAGTTTTTAAAATTTTTAAAACTATTTTTGAAACAAATATGTGAAGATAATTCATTTCAAAAACTGTTTTAAATTTCGAAATTAAGTTCTTAATGTAATTAAGTACTAAAAATGTTGATTTATAATAATGTAAGAGCAGATTTGTAGTAGTAAAAGTTGAGATTCGCAATAGACGAATTTTTACCAATTGGCTGGTTGTTAACAACCAACCAATTTCATGTTTAACTAGCTGTGTGGCCGGGCTTTGCACGGTTTACCTTGAAAATACATTTTACGTCAAGAAAATAAAAAAGTTTTTTTTTTACAACTCTGAAATTCAACACCTCAAGGGGGGGGGGGCGGCCAGTTTTAAAAGTCCAGGGCTGCCTCACGTCCAAATACCCCTCTGATTACAACCTGTTCAAGAGTTCGGAACCCAATGAAAACTTTGAGATCAAGGAATATTTGATTTACCGCTGGTTGACTGTTCTTGTTACCATGAAAGACCAAAATTGGAGAACACCAATTTTCACTAGTGATTCACCAAAAATAATTGGTCCTCTTTTAATGTCTTTGGTATTTGAATGTTGATGTTCAATTGCTAAAATTGACAGTTACCAAATTTCAGACTTTTATTCTGACATGTATACACATTAGTGTCATATATTACACACAAATGTGGGTACCTTTGGTTATTTACTCTTAAAATTAAGCACCCGAGATTTCACAGTACTAGCCATGACCCCCTTTATAAGCAACCATGCTAAGTATTAGGTAAAAAAAAGCAACTCCTATCAAAAAGTGCACTTTTATTTAAAAAAAGACCGAATTTTTTAAACAAAAAGATTTATTGTCCAGCATACGGTTTATCACATTTTTAAACAAGGAAACTATATGTATATGTTAAGCTTATTGCTTAACATTTAAGGAAAGTAAGCTCTAATTTCCTGAAACAAAAGCATCACAAAATGACAATCAAAACAAAAGATTTAAAGGGTAAATGCATGAATGCCACACGTTCAAAGTGTAAAATAGTTTGATCGTACATAAATTTAAACATTACATTAAATTAACAGCCATTATTTCAAACACAATTTCAGATTTTGTGTCTGCATATCTAGTCTCCAAGACATTAAAAAATATAAGCTTACCATTATTAAAAAGAGAAAGATTTTTTGAGAAAAAAAAAATAAATAAAAAGGAAGAAAAAAATATTTCTCACAACATTTTTTATTGGATAAAATCAAGAGAGAATGAGATACAAAGAAAGAGTAATGACCATAGACATTGGGAACGCTCGCTCGCCCACGTGCTAACTAGACACATTACCCTACGGAACTTTGAAAGATATTGAAAATATAAAAAAATAATTTGAACCGTGCTTTACAGTTGTCATTTCAAAAAGCGAAGTTTTGATATGAAAACCTAAATAAAAGACAAATTATCCATTACAAAAAACATCGAGAAAAAAGCAGACCCCTTTTCCTTAACTGTTAAACACATAACAATAGAAAAGAGGATACTTAAGACTAGAGATGTAGACACGCATTGAAAAAAAAGAGAAAATAATCTGGACGTTTCAACAGTAAAAAATTGCACATGTCATGTAAGGAGATGATAGAACACGCAATAAATTTTATAATATTTCACCTTAGGAGATTTAGCAGAAGTCACTGTTTAACATACATTCACAAACAGGATGTTTATAAAGGCTAGCATTCACAAAGAAAACTTATCTAAAAAACTAGTTAAGATGCCCATGAATAATTATTTTATATTTCAATCCTTATCTCATCAAGTTCCCGCCCCATTGATGCAATATTGGTTAATGGCATGTAGGTAGTGCTAACATTGAAAACTGAAAATGACATCTATGGGGAGAAAAAAAAACTCCTTGAGAAACTGCAAGTTTTTACAGGCAACCCCCCTAAACCTTTGTTCTTAACACATATTGCCTATTTCTAATAAGTTGGTTAATATCTGTAAGCAGGAGCACCCAAATGGGAGGTCACTGTGACCTTCCAATAATTTCCGTATTCGGCACATTTTACTGACGATTCGGCAATTTGGAGGCAATATTGTAACATTGAGATTTTTTGTTCTTTTTAGTTTTTTGAATTGTTTTTTTAATGTTTTTTCTCACTAAATGTTATGCATGTACGACATGTGTGCATGCTTGTATTAAATCTTTCGGTAAAATTGGAACTTCATTCGGCAAATTGATAATTTTCCCCCTCCCAAACGTTTTAGTTTGGGGCGCCCCTGTCTGTATGAGAACTTATGACCAAACCCTCAGTGAGGGGTGCCCCAAACTTAACATTTTTGGAAGGGCGGAAGTTCATAATTTAATAAATGAAACCCAAATTTTGCCGAAAATGTTAAAATACCTCTATGTGCACAAAAATACACTGAATGAAAAGAGACATTCGGGCATTTGAAAATTGCAATTATGACCTCAAATTTGCTGAATCGGAAACAAAACTTGCCAAATAAACATATTTTTGGGGGGTCAAAGTGACATTTTATCAGGGTGCCACTGCCCTCAGACCCCAGAAGGTAAATTCTGGCTGCACTGATGCCTGACGTGAAGTTGAAAATCTTCACTTCATCTTCAAAAGAACTATGAAAGGCGCACAAGTAGAAGTGTATTAAAGTTGTAAAAAATTTTTTGAGATCAGAATCAGATAATAAAAAAAGACATGCAATACACGGTCAATTCAGTCATTTCATCCAGAGACTGCAGTTTCGTGCTTTTTAGCACTCATCAATCTGGAATAGAAAGTAACCAAGCTGGAGGCCAATATCCTCTTATAGAAGCTAAGAAAGCTAAAAAACTGGTACCTAATGCAAAATTAGAACACCAGTGAGCAGTGGCGTATTTACGTATGGGCTTAATGGGCTATAGCCCAGGGCGGCACGATTGGGGGGCGGCACTTTTTCCATGCAAAGTGAAAACTTTTTTTTTTTTTAAATATACATAGATAGCAGGGACAGTAGGGCAGATCGGCCGCGAGAATTACATTAATTAATTGAATTAAATACTGTTCTTTATTTATGAATAAGAATCTGAGAGAGTGTCACACCTGTGATTCATGACGTCTCAGATATTTTCCAAAAAATTACCAAATGTTTATTATTTTATTGAAAGACAAAACCCAGAATGCTTTGTTCTAAAGTTGAGTTGTTTAGTTTTTGTGGATCCCTAAAGACCAAGGTGCGGCATCAAAAATTAAGCGGATTTTCAAGACATGGAAGTTGCTGTGAGTCAAAACTCTTACCAGGAACTGCTGAACTCCAACTTTCTTTTTGTATATGGAATACAGAAGGTTCAAACATTACAAAATGAATGTTAAATTTGAGGTAAGTTGTTGCCGTAAGGTCAGTGAAGGCCCTCAAAACAAGGCATTTTTGACGTTTTTCAGCATTTGAGGTCTAAAAACAGCCATGCCCCCTGCTTGGGGGCACGGCAATGACCGTCACCCCTGCTTGGGGTCTGGGGAGGCATCTTGCTTCCAAAGTGGCATGGAACCCAAAGACACCGTCACAACTTAATTCCAATCATTGACGGCAACATTCCACGAGGAGGCCATTATGAAGCTTGTTCACACATATAACAAATGCTTCAATCGTCAAGTTGATTATGTAGAGAATTGTAGAGCATTGTACCTTAGTTTTGATAATAAAATATTTTTTTTATTTGAATCCGTTTATTTGTTATAGCCTAACGGAGGTTGAAAAAAAAACACCCCTCGTACATTATTTTAAAGTGCTTACACTGGTCTTTCAAACGACACTACTTTTGCCGTGGCAACTAAAATGTACAAGCTGTTTTTGGACCTCTAAAATGCTGAAAAGCGTCAAAAATACCTTGTTTCGAGGGCCTTCACTGACTTTACGCTTTACGGCAACATCTTACCTCAAATTTAACATTCATTTTGTAAAGTTTGAAATTTCTGTATTCCATATACAAAAAGAAAATTGGAGTTCAACAGTTCCTGGTAAGAGTTTTGGCTCACAGCAACTTCCTTTCTTGAAAATCCGCTTAATTTTTGATGCCGCTCCTTCACCTTTAGGAATCCACAAAAACTAAACAACTCAACTTTAGAACAAAACATTCTGGATTTGGTCTTTCAATAAGATAATAAACATTTGGTAAATTTTCGGAAAAAATCTGAGACGTCATGAATCACCTCATAATGCTAGGCGTGACAGTTTCTCAGATTCTTGATTTAATAACACTGGAATGCTGGTGGAATTTTTCATACAAAAGTACTGAACCGCAGGGGGAAAAAAGGGAAAGAAGATAAGACAGGAATAAGACTAGAAAGATGAGAAAAAAAGACTGCGAGACAGAAAAAACCGGGTCTTGCTCGTTAAAAACGAATTCTGTTCCATAGATTTAACATTGATCCAACAAAATATTCTCGTTTCCCTCGTTAAATCCGAGTTCTCGTTATATCCGAGCTCGTTATATACGAGTTCGACTGTATTATTACACATTTTTTAAAATTATTTTATCATTTATTTATCTGTTGATTTTATTTTATTTTTTCTAAAATATTTTTATGAAGCCATGATCCATTTCAATAAAATTTTGTACACCAGTAAGTAAATAATTTTTTTTTTTTTAACTCTGAAATTCAACACCTCAAGGGGGGGGGGGCGGCCAGTTTCAACAGCCCAGGGCGGCCTCACGTCCAAATACGCCTCTGCCAGTGAGAGACCGTACAATGGTACGGTACAACTAAAAAATGGGGTATAAAGAAGTAAATTACCACCCCCAAGTCAGGGCTAAGGCATGCCTTACACCACATTGCATGTATTTCTGCCTTAGCATTGGTTTGAGGGTGGTAATTCACTGTTTTATAATAAAAAAAGAACTAAATGTGTAACTGAAGTAGTTTCTTTGCAAAATAAATCTTCTTTATCAATGCAAGACTTTCTAAAGACCATGTACATTAAGAGCATTCCACAGATAATTAGTAGCGTAAAGCATGTAAGAACTGTCAAATCTGAAGCTCGCAATGCGACAATACAAACATTATAAAATTCTTCGATTTTATTTAAGAAATACAGTATGTGTAATAAAGTACCGTAAAGTCGGGTTACTTGAACCCTAGGGGGTTACTTGAGCCCATTACAGTAAAATGATAAAATCTAGGTTTGGTACTTATTAGTTGAAGACTTGCACGTAGTTCCTCGTTTCTCCTCTAGGTAGAAGCAATCTGCAGTCTCTAATGCTAGTACCAAACCCAGATTTTATCATTTTACTGTGGGCTCAAGTAACCTCCTTGTGGGTCCAAGTAACCCGACTTTACGGTAGCTTAATTGGCAAAATACAAAAAGAAAAACATTTTTCTGCATATCTGAAGTTGTTCTATGAGCAATAGGAATATTTTCTATTCATTAACAGGTTCCACTCATAACAAAAAGAACTCATCCCATCATTTGCAAAGAATAAAAGAGATTTTTGATTTATATGAGTATTTGTGCATAGTATTTCTTATATGCAGTAATAAAGAATGAACTTTTGAACAAATTCAAGAAATGTAATTTAAAGAAACATCGATTATAAGACTGAAAACAGAGCCTACCAGACTAAGATCACAGGGTAAGGAAAAAATTAACTCATGTGTATATTTTTAAAAAACATGAACGATGTTTAGTTATGGATAAAATTGATGTTTTAAAACATCTCCAAGTACTCAGACAACAAATACAATGTACATAAACAATTGAGGGGGGGAGGGGCTTTTTGAATTATTTTTAGGCCTGCACAAAAATTGTCAGAGGCAAACTATAAATAATATATATATATATATATATATATATATATATATATATATAGTTTTACTATATTATTGCAAATAAATAAGCTTAAAGCCCAGAGGCACCCCAAACTTAAATTTTTGGGAGGGTAGAAATTCCCAATTTGCCGAATGGAACTCCAAATTTTTCTGAATGCTAAAATAGGCCTGAAATAATTTGAATGCTGAAAATGATGTATAAATGAAAGGAATTTACAAATGATGAAGTTTTAGAAACTGAAGATACATTTGTTACATATAGCATTGTTGTTTTAAACGGCTAGAAGGCAAGTATTTATCAAGTGCTATTCCTGAGTGTTCAAAATTAATCAAAACACTACAATCCGGAAGGAAGGTATTAAACAGTATATTTCAACCAGAAATCTTTCCAAACCCATGTAGCACAAATAACCTTTAAACATTTTATAAACGTTTTTAAGCGGTTGTTCAGACGTTAATAACTATTTTACAACCTTTAAAAAACGAAGTGTGCTACTTGGAAAGGGTATGATCTCAATGAAAGACTGTACATTTCATTTGATACAAATAAAGTAAATATTGCAGTAAATTTGAAATTGATTTGCCTATCACTTCTCGAATTTTATTTTGAATATTACATATGTTCACACTTCATAATATAAGCACTTATACATCAATTTCAATTGTGGTTCTGTATTGTGCCTAGATTTTTGTGCAGACCTTTACAAATGATGCAATTGTAAACATACAACAAATAACTTTCAATACCTTTTACTCCTTAAATTAGATAATGATCTATATTATCAATTAGCAAAAATGCTAATTTGTGTTAGTGTTGAGCACATTTAAAATTTTTACAGATCTATGAACTTTTTAATGAAATTTATAAAATCATTTGAAAAATTTCAAGACATTTTACCTCCTTACATGTTCATTTCAATTTTCACTTTTGCAGTACAATAGTTCTGACTATAAATGGATTAACAAATTTTTCACCTATCTGATAATATATTTGTTCCATTTCATGACTGTAAGAGAAAGTGCAGTAATCCTCAGTTCTACTGTGATGTTAAGGACATTTGATTGCAATAAACTTACAATGTAAATTGTACTAGAATGAATCAAGAGTATTACTTTCTGATTGATATTTCTGAATTATATGACTACACTATAATTACATTAGTGCATCAGCTGCTCACTTGATTTTACTGATTTTTTTTTTTTTTTTCCATAACTTAAAGAACCTAGTCAAATATTTTAAGGTGATTAAATCTTTACATTAAACTTTTATGCCATAATAGTAGTACTAATAATAATGAATTTCAAAATTCACACAAATTGAATTTTGAATAAAATACTTCTCATTTACAACAGCTAATTTCTCTTATCACAGATGTCCACTTCAGAAATCTTTTGCTATAAATGGAGAGAAAAATTATGATGGAAAAGAAGTAAAAATGATTACATTTTCTACATCTAAATATTTTATATGAGAAAGGTTCTTAAAGGTAAAACACATTACACTGATAAATTATGTTATGCTGTCATAAAAACTTGCCTTGACAATGCAAGCGACTTCTGAATATTTAACATGACAGGAAGAAACGTTTTAAAGTGGAAACAAAATTGTTTCATTGAAACTTCTCAGAAGCAACCAACTCCTGTTCCAAAAAAAAAAAAAAAAATCTGTTGTTAAGACAGGTGGTTACTGTGAGAAATGCGATATCTTCAGCAACTCAGTTAAAATTGTACTAACATTTTATTAGTAATAGAATGCTGGTAAAACAAAAAAAGGAGCTATGAACTGATTCACTTGGTTCTGCTTATAGGAATAATTACATATTTTGGAAAGAGAAAACCTCAAGCCTTTATAAAACACATGGATATTTCAACCTGTTTCTTTCTTTATTTTGATCTATTTCATTTATTTATATTTTCCCCCATGCTTTCTGAAGTACCTTCTTTTCCAATATGATTTCCAAATCCAAAGAAATGAGCGATTATACTAGCCACTTTTATGCTGCCAGAGTCCGACACTAGAAAGCGTATCTGTTTACTGTGCTGTTCATCTTAGATTTAGTCTGCTGAACGACTCAATAAAACATCACTTTGAATTAAAGCTCGAAAATCATAAAATGTTCCATTACTTTGCTCGAAATTTTTAACTACATCTAAGCCCACTTCACGGAATAGCGAATGTGCCATGGAAAATTATTCAAAAAAGTGAGGTACTCCATTATTCGGGACCAAAATGATAAATTACAGTGGTTTAAGTATATTGAAACTTTATTACATTAAGCAGATTCTTCTTTTATCTGACACTCTAAGAAGTGGGCTTGACTGCATTACTGATTAACAGGTTAAGACGAAAGAAGCAAAGAAATGTTTCTGAAAAGAGATAAAACTGGTCACTAGGAGACGGTTGTGTACTCCCTTCTAGAGGACTTATGACTTGGGTTGCAGAAGAACGAAAATAGTGCCTCGGAAAATAAGTTGCTAACGGAGGTGGCCGCTAATAGAAGTTTCACTGTAATAAATTAAAGCTTTTTAAAGATTTATAATACCATGAGGAAATCTCCACAAATTTTATCACTAATGATTTCTCAAGATTAAATATGGTGCTACAAGAACTCTTTTACAATGGAAAAAGATAATCTTCAAGATCAATTATAGTGATTGCGTATGATTCAGTATGCATGTTCGAAAGAGAATCTCTGTGTACTCTATACACAATTTTGATTAAAGGGGGAATATTTAAGCACATAACATTTTTCATTGTTATGATGAGCACGTTGAGGAAATTCTGACTATGACTGTGACTAATTAATTAAAGGAATAAGATACTTTAAATCTATGAGCAAAATATGTGAATCAACATTTTTAACTAAAGCCTATTTTGAAACAAAATGTTTGTCTCTTACATAAGAAGTATAAAATGTTACAAAACAGAACAAATACTTTTAAACAGAAATAAGCATAAATAACTACTAAATATTTTCTTTTCTTACACACACCACTCTTAAAAAAATACAGCAGGAAAATTACGAGAGCTACATCTAATTTCGCCAGAAACAGTCATCACAGTTTATCACTATTAATGATGAGCAGTTTGGATGAAACATAGAAGATGGCTTCACGAATGTCCAATTTGATCATTACATTCACTTGGAAAAAGACCTTGATTAATTATGTTTAATTGAGAAATAAAAACACAAAATTTAAATATCACAGTCGTAGTATGGAAAAAGATGTTAGCCGCAACAGGAAGAATGTACATATCGCAACATGGTAACTGGAATTTCAACAGCATATAAAAGGCAAGGAAATAATTTCAATATCACAGACATAGCAGATGTTAAAAATTCCTTTTCTAAAGATCAAAATGTTAATTTCAAGCAAAAAAAAAAAAAAAAAAGAATACATGTAGTAACAAAAACATAAGTAGTGTTGTTCAATCCTCAGTATAAAAGAATAAACATAAATGAATTACACAATATACTGTCAGTATTTGAGACTCTTCATGTCACTTAAACATCATTTACAGTAAACTGAATGTTTAATTGAAAGAGACAAAAAATATTTTCATCTATAACTTTCTACTTTCCATAAAATGTGCTCATTGTATTATTTACTTTAAATTTATGTAGAAACAGAAGTTACAAAAGTTGATATGTCTCCTAGTGCATTGATTACTAGCGTTTTGAAGAATTCAGGAATGTTTAATGAGCAAGTTTAAAGAGAATCGTAAAAGGAAGGGCAACAAAATATATTTAATCATGATTTTTTTAAACCTTTCTTAGAGCATATTTCATTTTGCAGATTTTTCAGCCATTTTTAAAGCTACATAATAGCCAACCTTGGGGAAAGGGGGGGGGGGAGTGAGAGTTAAGTCACTTAAAGAATAAGTTTTTCAGCAGAAAAATACTGAGAAAATAAACCAAATGACATATGGTTGGTTTAGCTTGAAGATATGACAAAAATTTTGCATGCAATCAGAGGTAAAACCTTAAGGATCGAAAAAGGTTAATCTGTATTGGTCTTTCAATCCTTAATGAAGATCAGATCAAGAGTTTTCTTTCTTTTTTTTTTACAAAAATTCACTCACTATACAGCCCGACTTTTTATAATAAAGTACTATTGTAACGAATAACATCTTTACAGCAATTGTTTTTCTAATGTCTGGCTAATGCTGGGACTTATTGGTTCTGTCTGCTGTCAACCTTATTTAATGTATTTTTATCAATTGAGGTCTTCATGAATTCTTCTTGCTTAATAAAAGTGGGCAAATATGACACAATGGAAAGGTAGACACTCACATTTGTGCTGAAAATGAAATTATTGGTATCCAATGCCTTAAAAAAAACTTCAAAAAGAATATGAACACTCCACGTTTAGTGTAGTTATAGACCTTATTTATTAATACAAAAAGGTACGAGCTTTGGAATACGCAACCTTACTCAAATTGCTAACAGCCTGGAAGTTGCAAAACATTTTGCATTAATAAACAAGTTCCTTGAATCCTAAAACATGTCTTCAAATTCTTTTCGCAGATTTGTACTTTAAAAATATTAGGTATCAATAACCTCATACGATAAGTAATTAAATTTTTTAAACAAAAATAAAATTGAAAAATTGACAAAAATTATACTAAATAATTGAAACAGCAAAACAGAGTTCATATATAAAGACAGAACACAACCTACACTAAAGTATAAATAAACATAAAAATAAAATATATACAGGAAGAAATAGAGTACTAGTAAAAGTACTTTTCATGGATTATAGAATAATAAATTATTTTCCATGCATTTTTAATCATCTTGATAAATATTTCAAAGAAACAATAAATCAAAAACAAAAAGAAATATTGCACACAAAGCTAATAACTGCTTTTCAGAAATTTCCATTTAAGCATATACATATATAACCAACTGCAAAAATGGAACACTATAACTTGAGTAAATGTAATTAATATATTGCACATAAAAGGAAAATTGCACCTGGAGTGTATATGGCAAACATATTGCCCATTGAAAACAATCAAATGTTCAACTGCAATAAACATAAAACAAAACATAAAAATATTTATAAAATATTATTAAAAAATCATGATTAGTTTACATTTGTTTAAAAGATTGAAGATAAAAATTCATGAAGGCTGAGCACATGCATCAAAAAGGGTCAGCTGAAGTAACAATGTTTGATATATTACAATGCATAGGTTTCGGTGCTAAAGATATTCATAGTAACTAGTTTTAACAGCATGAGAGGGACCAAAAAAGTTATAGAGAGTACATTGATAATGCAAAACGTGTGAAAACAGTGAGAAATAAATAATTTGAAAAAATACAATCTTTTCAAAAATAGTAGAATACATTTGAAAGGGATAATGTATGAAGAAATAAATGTCATATATCTAAAGTTTTTAAATGAAACATGAATAATAGTTTCTTATTTAATGATGTCCTCAATAAATTTGACTTGTTTTCCATTCTTAAAGGGGAAAAAAATATAAAAAAATTTATTTCTCTAAACATTAAGCTATTTGATCATAAAACAAAAATTTAAAAAATGTTATTTCTAAATAATTTTGCGTGCTACAAAAAAGGGGGGGTGAGAGAAGGGATTATTTAAATGAAATAAGTTACAATTTTATGAGTACAATTTTTACTGAAAATCCAAATGGAGAGGGGGAAGGTTACTATTCACTACATCAGTGCAATGATAGGACCAAGCCTAAACTATTTATCAAGTGGGTTTCGGTCATATTTATATTTCTAAAAACAAAGTTATTTTCTTTTGAGATTATAGGTTAAATGTCATCAAGGATTTTTCTGACTGAAATATCATTCTAGTTAAAAATAATATTGATGGACCATAATAGCATAAAAGAAAATAAGTTGCTTACTGATAGCAACTCATAAAAACTTTTAAAATGCTAAGTTGATAACACCCTTCTAAAAATCAATCTGAGTGCATAAAATAGTAAATGATAACATAAATTAAAATCCCCCCCCCCCCCAAAATATCTATTTTTATATTTTTTATACTAAAAGGTTATATTTCCATATCCTTGTTATTACAGATTGTATTTAATATAATTGATACATCTCTTCTTTCTCACAGAATTAAAAGGCAAATAAACATAAAAATCAAGTATGAGATAGATGAGGGTTTTTTTTCCGCTAGGATGAATATTTCTGTAATTTTGAAGTATGTAACTCAGACATACTTCACTTAAAAACTCTCAACAAAACATTGCTGTTTGTTACTGGGGAATCTTTAATGCATAATTATATTGTAGAGTCAAATATTCTACTTTGAAATATGTGATGGAAAATATCAAAAAATGAGTTCAAAAAGTTCGAAATTTTATCCGAAAAAAATTGAAAAAAAAAAAAAAAAAAAAATCTTCTAGTGCCATTTTATCCTGAAGAAGATTTCCTGTATTTTACGAACATGAAAACAAAGAATGTATT
Source organism: Uloborus plumipes (assembly GCA_038373865.1). NCBI lineage: Eukaryota > Metazoa > Arthropoda > Arachnida > Araneae > Uloboridae > Uloborus > Uloborus plumipes. The sequence continues at coordinate 36,235 of JAXGGA010008358.1, forward strand.
TTCCATATTTTTTGGCTTTCTGTAGAAAAAGGAGCCTTTATTTAAAAGATATAAAAATCTGAGTACTGAAGAAGCATACTTGGAAATAACTTAAAAACTACTCATAATGGCATAAGTATAAAGATATTACATCTGAGTCCAGAATGTTTAGCAGCAGGGTAAAATTAGTTCAATAATTACTTTAAAAACCTTTTTAAAATTCTAATCCAAAATTAGTATGAAGTGTAAAGAAAATTTTGACATGCCTAAGTATTAAATTTAAAACTGAAATCTACACCCAAGTTACTAATAGTTCGACTATTTAGCTCAAAATTAGATTGTTCTTCGCCAAATTTAATCAACAACAGTCAAAGAACTTCTGGCAGCTACAAGTATTGAATCAGGCAAAAGTTTAAATGCATCAATTTTTTTTTATCACTAAATAATACTAGGAACAAGATAATTAATGAGCACAACATAAAATGTTCAAATTTCATTAACTCATGTATAAAAAAAAATCCTTCTCATTTAGAGATATATTTTCCATATTTTTTTTCTTATGAATAACTTAAATCAAATAATGAACGAACAATAAGAATTCCAGTGACACAAGTCATTAAATAAATGTATAATGATAATTTCAATGCATGTACTTCCTAGAATGTGTGCTTCCAATATGTGCTCTTTGATTCCAGTAACTAAGTGTCGAAGTTAGTTTTCATTGTAAACAAAAGTAGAAGACATTCTAGTACAAATAAATGCTGACAGAAACATGTTTTGAAAAACAAGTCTAGTACACCAAAATAACTAAACAAATATTAAACTTGTATTTTTAAAAAATAATATTTAAAATACACATATCTTGCAAAAAAATACTTTTGCAATGTGTAAAAATTTTCAATAATAATAAAAATAGGAATAATGCCAGGTGATGTTTGATGAAATATAACTGCAAAAATTGATTGAATAATTTGTTCATTTCATTCTATTCTGTAAATTGTTCTCAATGAGGAAATTTTTCAATTTTGTTGGATAATCGGTCATTACACCAGTTGCTCCAAGTTCAAATGCTCGCTTGTAATCTTTCTCTTCATTCAAAACCCATAAATAAGTCTAGAATTAAAAATAGAAAGGTTTGTAACATGTCTTTAACAGCCAGCTATCATAATTAAAAAATGGATGATACTCATTTAATCAATGCAAACACATAAAATCACCACAGAAAAAGTTCTATCTCTATCTCGACAGCTTTTACAATTAAAAGAATAACTTTATATTGAGTTCATTATTATTATTTTTTTAATTTCAAGACAGCCATTTTTTTTCAAATTTTCAAATATAAAATGGAGAAGTTTTTTATTTTAAAATGGGTGGAACAAATTAGGAAAGCATAGAAGTAGATGCTATAATATATAGGTTATAATTTAAGATCACACAAATTGTTTTTAAAAAATTGTATTATTATTGAAGTTTAAAGAGCTTTGCTCCAAAAAAGGACACATTTCTTAAATTTGGTACACGCATATACAGAGCCTGAATTGAAGTTCAAAGAACCTTAATTAAAGCACAATAGCTGCAATTACATTGAAATTATTTAACTTATTCTGAAACTTTATTTTAAAATCATTTTACTTTAGCCATAACTCCATATACAGATTTTAACTGCTATCAGTATCCACAATATAAAAGTAATAACCAATATAATTGACATAAATGGAAATTGGTTTGCCTGTTTTAAATAATTTTTTGTAAATTACTAAAAAAGCCTTATGATCAGTGGCGGTTCTAGATCTTGTGGAGCTATGGGTGAAAATTTTTTGCACCCCCCAATGGAAAAAATATTATACTAATTACATGGGTGTCCATTAATTGAGTGGTATCCCCCCTCCCTGGGCGCAAGTGTGGTCATGCAACCAAGACAGAGAATATTTAAGGACCCCCCCACCACCCACACACACACATGCATGCGTGCATGCTCAAGGGAGAAAAACAATAAATACTTATTGTTGATTTTACTGTGTCAAAACTGGGGGTTTATTCTTGTTTTATTTTTTGTAGTAAGATCATAGTTTTAAGTATACTTAGGCAGAAAAGTGTGTGGGGGGATGAGAGGGGGGGAGTCAAAATTTTAGTTCTAAACACATAATTTTAGACAACATTTGTTGATATTAGGATGAGGTGTGGCCATCTTTAAAGATTAGGTGAATGTATGTGCTCTTCCCATGCAATTTTTGAAAATTTAAATTATGAAATCGTTGTTTTAAACAATCTCCTATAATGTTACGAAAGGAATGCTCAGGAGTAGTCACTTCGGAAGTTTTCGAAATCGAAGCTGTATAAACGAAATTGTAGGCCACATTTAACAACGTCAGGAGAATGAACAGTGTTCACTGTTCAGGGACTTTTCATGCCAATTTTTTTGGTTGCAGTATTAAAAATACAGTTTTTAACTCTTGGGTGATGACAGGCCCGTCATTTAGGGGGGCGGGGCGGGGGGGGGGTCAATTGTCCCCCCTGACTTTGAGAAATCAATGTATTTTCATATAAGTGGGCGTGGTTTTTGTTGTTTTCTGGTGAAATTGTATTGTGTTTTTACCCTTTGTCCCCCCCCTGAAAAACTTGAAATGAAGTCCCTGGGTGATGTTATGAGACAGGTTCTTGGGCGTTCACCCAAATCTTTTATAAAAATGAAGTCTTAAAAAGCGAGTATAGGACATATCTGTTTACGTTAGGGAAGAAATGAGGCTCACGAGCTTTTCCTCAAGGATTGAAGGTCCAAAATCGAAATAGTTTGCCGATAATATTAGAGCGAGGGGATTTTTTTTTTTTGGGGGGGGGGGGGGGTAGGTGCTCAGATTCTTGAAAAGGAAATCCTGAAAAGGAAATTGTAGGCCATCTTTGATGACTTTTGGAAAGGAAGGAACGCGATCTAAGAGTTTGCGGGGCGACGAGCAAATCAAACTGCGACCCTGTAATCCGTTAATTCAGCAGGTGAGGCAAAGAAAGGGCTTGCCCCAATGCAAACATGATTTTAGAATGGAATGGTGATTTAACCCTACACTGCATAGCGTTGCCAATTGGATACTAGTTTTCCTTATGACCAGGCATAAGGCAACTCAAGCATAAAAAGCAAGTATTAGGTATCTTTAAAGCAAATATAACCATCTATCCTCAAAATTTAATATTTAAAAATGTTTTCCAATGTTTTCTTATTACATTAGAAAATATATATAGTTCTTTCGAAGAAAAAAAATCATGCAGTGTAGGGTTAAGTACACTGCACACTTGCCAACTTTTCAAAATGGGCATCAGTAAAACTTTTTCCTGCACACGATTATCTTATCCGATTACAAATTTGTTCAAATTTAATTGACAAAACCCACAATTAAGAATAATGTAAAACTAAGAATGCAAGGGGTTACTTTAAATATTATATATGCAAATATATAACATTTAATTCAACTGATATGATCACCAAAATTTCAAGAAAGTTCAAAAATGATTTAAAAACATTTGGAGTTTTAGTGACACATTTAGTGACTTGCATAATGTTACTGCCTAAATTCCTAAATTTTGCTCGCCATTTGGAACATCTGTAATCAATTTTTTACGGAGAAGAATCAATACTCTAGCTGAACTCAACTCAGGATGTAGCTGGATTGCAATTTACCAGAGGGCGTGGCAAAATGACAATCCTGTAAGTTCTCTGCTATGGAATATGCGACATAAGAAAAGTAAAAATTAATGGCAAGCACAAAATTAACGCTATTCATGTGGAAGAATCACACAGCAAATGAAAACGGGAGACTTTTACAGAAGTGGATGTAATCTGATTTCGAAATACAAAAGAAAATGGTACTGACGCCTAAGATCGTAAAAACAACACAAATGCGTAAATTTTAGGCAAAATCCGTAAAATTTGTTTAAGTATGACTTAGAGAAATTCAATTTTATGTTTCATTTATTTTTATGTCTCTGGAAATAAAAACTGAAGGAATGAGATCAATTTTTTTTCTGTCCCGTTATCAGTTTCGGTAATTTCGTCAAGACGGAAATCCGTCCTAAGAAGGAAGGTCTTGCACCCATGCCCCCCCCCCCCCTAACCACAAACGAAACATCTAGAAAAAAAGAAAGAAAAAATTTCTAGAAACATACCCTTACAATTTTCAACAACTCAGTATGAGCCATGCCCCCCCCCCCCATAACTAAAACAAATATAGTCTATAAAACAAAGAAGAAAATTTATTTACAATTATTTGCATTTATTAGTTGTAAACTACTACATAAATTAAAAGAGTAAGTCATACACATATTATATTTGACCTCATGAATCAGCATTTGTGCAGGAAGAATGCAGTTGTTGATGCACTTATCTTTATTGAGGAGTAGAAGAAAAGAAGGACTGAAACAACATACCTGAATGCCACGTTTAGATAGGTGTTCAAATAAAGCTCTTCTCATCAATAACCTAAAAGTTAAAATATTAATGTTATGCAAAAATAATTTAATAGTCATACACAGTAATACAAGTTTATCACTGAATTGACACGAATAATTTCATGTAAATGAAAACACAGGGAAACTTTAAATTCTAACCTCCAAAAAAAGAAAAGTTTTTCTATCATCTGTTAAGAATTGTAAAACAGGTAGTGCCAAAATGTCATTTTGAACTATGGATGAGTTGAATTAAGAGAGTTTCTATGAGAGTTATGACACAGTACTGTGTTTTTAAAAATTAACTTATATTCAATGCACAAGCACCAGAAAAAGAAATTTTCAAGCAAACGAACATTGGATAACCTATAACACTGGAGAACCTGACCCATAAAACACTGTATAATTATGCAGCTAAAGAACTTCCAATTAACTGTGGCATTTGCATATTAACATCACATAAAAAATAATAAACTCAATGTAATAGCAACTTGATAAGAGAGAAGAATTTTTACAAACTTGCAAAATATTGCTTAGAAAATTACCTAAGAATATATTGGCTTTTATTTGTTTTGATAACAATTATATGATACAATTTTGCAAATATAAAAAGAAAATGTATTCCTTTAAACATAAAATTGACCTAGATATGTTGAAGATTTAACAATAACTACATAATATTAGAAAAACTGTACAGAACGAATTTAACGATATTTTTTCCAAAACTCATACTGAATTTCAGGGTTATTTAATGAAGAAGAGAGTAGGCGAACTACTTGGAGTGTTAAAAATAAGGGGACAGATAAGAGAACACTATAGCTCTACGTAATTAAACCTGTAAACCACCTTTCAATGATGGGAAAGTTGAAGAGCTTATTATAGAAACTTACAGCAAGCAAAGAGGCATAAATGGCAACAGAAACTTTTAGGTACCTACAAAATATCTGTTTGTTAAATTTAATTTATACTTGAAATCTTAGTTTTATTTTAACTTAATTACACCTTGTGACCCAATGACTACATATTCAACTTTAAACATCACACACAAAGCTGCATTTGCCCTGGTTGATGAAAGTTTTAATAACAGCCCTGAATGGAACTGCATATAGATGGTTAAAAATAGCATAAGCTCTGATTTTTGCAACGTTACACTTTTGTTTCCACAAATTGCAGAAGGGATTTCTTTCGGCTGCATATTACATTTATACAGGATCTGGTACAATGATTTATCTAATTTCCACTCGCACTTGGAGCAAGGGCGGATCCAGCTTCTGGTTAAGGAGGGGGTCATTTTCGGAAAGGGGGGGGGTCAAAGTGCAATTTTTGTGCAAAAATGGGGGGTTTTGGCAGTTTTTTCGTAAAATAAGTCCCAAAAATGCAATTTTTTGCTACATTTGGTCGGTTAAGGGAGGGGTCATGACCCCCATGACCCCCCCTCTGGATCCGCGCCTGACTTGGAGGCACTATAGCAGTCGCCAGCATTTGAAAAGTGTATCCTTGAGTGCAGCAATATTTGCCGTTCTTTCCAGCATGGCTGGAGTGGAATGGCAAAAAATGTCAACGAGCTAACCACAAACAAAATTGTCACAATCCACAATCAATTAGGGTCAAGTTCAAACTTTGAGAACAGGACAAATGTATCCACATTCCACACTGCGCTATAGAATTGGCTGAATGTCTTCATAGGGGCTGAAGATCTATTTCAAGCATGGTGACTGCTTTCTTTGGGGACACCTGAACTATGGTCTTTACAAGGAAATCAAAATATTGAAGTACTGAAGAATTCCATTCGTAATATTATATCAAATGAAATGACTATGAAGCAATGCAGGAAGCTTCACATTGGTATCATGGCTACAGTAAAAGTAAAGTTCATGTCTAATCCAGACAAGATATTGCGTTACAATGTAAAAAAATGGCAAGCATGGTTCTATAACATAATTCTATATTACATGATACTATTTGAAAATCAGTGTATTGTTATGACAAACTCTGCATAGTAAATACATCACATTTAGGGATTAATTCGTTACAAAAGAAATGATAAAGTATTTCTTTCACTTGAAATAGAGGGCCCTATCTTCTTCAGAACTTATACCAATGCATAAAAGCTTCAAAGTTTCTCTAAATTGTATCAACAATGTAAAAATTCATATCAAAAATGAAAACTGAGATCCTATAAACTCCAAATACGAAAAGGTCTGGTACATAAAGGATGATAATAGCTGAAATGAATTATTTTTAATCAAATTATTACTCAATAATATATTCTATGTTGAAAAATTAATTGATAAATCAGACTGTTTGTTTATTTTAAAAAATGAAAAGCATCACTTTTTTTACCAAGATTAATTCTTCAATAAATTGTATGAGTTAACCAATTTTGAAATACATTGTAAATTTAAATTAAATACTTCACTTGTATGAAAAAAAGCATGATAATATTAGCAAATTTAATAATTTACAAAAAATATGCAAAGAAAACAATTTTACCATTTTATATTTTCCCCTTCCTACTAGTGCTAAAATACAATTTATCAAAAATAAATAACAACAAAATAAACTTAAATAAAGACTAAACTCAATCATATTAACAGAAAACATAGCCCAGGTTCAAAAATGGAATTAAATTTCTGCTAAGTTAGCAAAACTATTTAAACGAACTGAACAGCTTACTTTTCAATGAGCCATACAATCCAAGGGCTCCAAAACTTATCACGTGAAATCATCATGCTTGGGTTACTGCAAAAAATAATTCCAGCTGATTACGACAAAAGTTTGTAAAGGATAATTTAAATTCAAGACATCCTTGATTAAAAATTACTTTACACCACAGATGAGATTTGAAAAAGTAGCGATTACAACTCATGTCTTAAATAAATATACAGGGTGTACACTCCATCATGGCCCAACAGCTAATTTCTAAACCGTTAGAGATAAGCATATAGTTGCAATTGGAAAAAATTTCTAAATTATGGAGGAAATTTGGATCTTTAATTTTTTTTTCGAAAAATTAACTTTTGAACAAAGTTAAAAAGTTTTGAACTTGAGTTACAAAATTTAACTTTTCATACAGCCCCCCAGTCATATCAATCATATTTAGTAAAACATTTGTGACTCTCTAACATTCAAAACAAAAAAAAAATCACTCTTCTGCTACAAAAATTGACCCAGTTATGACATTTTGTGTCATACCGAGTTATGACAATATATATACAAGTGAGCAGCAAAAGAGGGTTCGGTCAACCATCTCAGAATAATTGGTTTCAAAGTCATACTATCAATCCTGCAGTTGGGGCAAACGTAACCAGGTAGCATTATGACACTGTCAGGTTAGGTTTGCCCCAAATATATTATGATATAGTATAGACATGTAAAGACTATTTTATTTTACCCCCTCAACTGCATAAGATAAATTCTGCTAGTACTGGTGCACCTACATACACATTCAAACAAAGATATACAGTGAAATCCTAGTACAACGAAATATCTGTTCTAATAAACCATATTTTTAGTCCAATTTAATTTCCTTCACATTGCTTAAATTGCATTACAGTGAAATTCCCGTTACACAACAAACAAAATTTGAGGTCTATTAAAACTAGTAGCAATGGTACTTTAAGGTACAGTTCTATGCAAAAAAAAATTAACCTTTAGGAGCCGGGCGGTACACATGCTGTACCGTAACTCTATTTTTTTAGAGGACAGGGTTGAGATTTTCACTCGAACCCTTTGGAGCCGGGGATTTTTTCAAGGTTTCATACGTCTGGTATGACAGTTTATACTTTCTCTTTTCAATGGAAAAGAAATCTGTGGTTCAACTGTCGTACTACCTGGGTCGAAAGAAAAATTTCTATATGAACAGCCCAAATCCAAAAGGTTAACTTCGCAAAATGATTCTGCAACTCTTTCTATCACAACTGTTTTAGTAACTTATGAGAAAGTTCTTAAAATTCAAATTACTAAATTACTATCTTTTATTACTTTCACAAAGTGTGAAAAAGTAAATGAAAAACAAACATATTATTCAAATTTTAACCCATTAATGCCTAGCGTCCCTTTTTAGGGACGGTCCAAAAAGTGTCTAAATTTACCAAAAATGAACATTTCAAACAAATAATAGTGTTTAATTATTACTTTGGTATTGTTTCAATTCATTATTAACAGATTGCAACACATAACCATTGTAAAGTGTGTTCTGTAGCCGTGTAACCAGTATACAAAATGTCCTTGGAAAAAAAAATGTCAGGCATTAATGGGTTAAAATAATAAAAGAAACAATTGGACAAAGAAGACAGGAAAGAAAAAAAAAAAGATTTGAAATGTTCACATTAGAAATTTTAGAATAAGGCAGTGATTCCCAAACTGTGTGCTGTAACTCCCCATGAAGCTGGGTAGTCTTCAAGGGTGCAGCACAAAATTTTGTAATAACTTCAAATAGAGAGAGAACTAATTACTTTATTTATTAAACCTTTGTAAATTTCATAGTGGCCCTTCACTGTGAACAAAGGGTGTGCATTTCAGGTACATGAGTGTTATTTACTTTTATCTGTCAGTTCGGATTAGTCATACTTATACTTAGAGAAGGGCTCTATAGTTAAATCTTAACTGCATGAAATGCAAACTCACTAGCAGTAGTTTAGAAAAGGTTGAGAATAGTGTCAATAGAATAATACATTGCTACATTGTGAAAACAAAATAAAAAATGAAATTAAATACAAACTAAGAAAATAATATCAATTAAATAGTTTTCCTTAAAAACATTTGTAACATTGACTATTTTACAAAATTTATAAAAGTATTCAGCATGTAGTTTAGGAATATAGTACCTCGCGACCGAGCCTCGCTCGGTTAAAAAGAGGTTTGTAAAATCGTGTTTTTTTTTCTAAAAGTCGAAGTATTTATTTAGATGAACTTGAAAAGCATTTTTGGTACAACTTTGATACCCCCCCCCCCCAAAAAAAAATTAAGCGCCAAATCTGGCACTCCCTACGGACTTTTTAGGGTTGCTGTTTCTTGTTTTGGTGTTGCTAATTTAGATTTTTTCAGCTTTTAGGTTTTTGCGGTTGCCAAATTTGGTATTTTCTTACATTTTGTACCATTTTTTAAGTTTTTTAAAAAAGTTTTGTAGCAACAACGCAAGTTTCTTGCGCCAAAAACAGGTATTTTTCTTGCCGAGAAAAAAAGTCGCAAAATTTCTGATTTGGGGGGGGGGGAGTATATCAAAGTAGATCTGCATTTTTAAACTTTTGGTTGCAATTATGCATTTAAAACAGCCGTAATTTAGTTTTATAACACAACCTTATTTAAACGATGCTCACTGATGTAAAACCACACCAAATTAATTTTATTTTGATCGATCTCTTTAAAAACGATAACAATTTTAACGTGCTGACAAAACTCATTTGCCAAACACCATAAAAATTTAAATTTATGCTGATGCGTTACATCAGAGCTTCGATTTTAAGTTTCGATGGTAACGGCTGATGTGATTAAATATGAAAACCATTGTTATAACAAAACGTGGTAGCTATGAAACAGTAACAATAAAAGTAATCATAAAGAAAATGGCGAAAGAAAAGCTTCTCAAACTTGTAATGAAGACACAAAAAACGGGGGGTTTTGTGAAAACTCGCGTTTTACAGAAAAAACGCCGATGTAGATGAACTCAAAAACCAAAACTCTTGAGATCCGAAATATTTATTTATATATATACATATATACATATATATATATACATATATATGTATATATATATATACAAGAATTGCTCGTTTAAAGATATTAAATTTAAGCTTTTGTATACTATAAACAAAATTATGTTGCATATTAACAAAGACTTCAACATTCCCAACTTATGACTCCCAACTTATGGTGCCAAACTTATGGCTCGCAAAGCTGATCTGTATGGCTTGTTGTCTTCAATGTTACAACTCAAAAACTATGTTCTGGGCATTTCTGAAACAACCAATGATCTTCAGTCCATATTAAGAATGAATGTGAAAAACTTGCAACCAAATAAAACTGATAGCAAAAAATTGATGGAAAATTTACATTAATAAAAGAAATATGCAGTGATGGTAACATCTGTTTTTGGTTTGTAATTTTCTTTCCTTTACCACATGTTCCCCATTTACCTACAAAAGATTTACAGCTCATATGTGTCGTGGTCTGAGAGATTCATCTGAAAATGAGGTGTGACTCGTAGGTTTAGAAAAAAAGGTTGGGCACCACTGCCAGCAGGCCTTCTTAAAGCTAACAAATAAAACAACCCCATTGCATTTTTTCTGTTACTATGGAAAACAGGCTAAATGTCAACTAACGTGAAAATGACGGATGGCATCAAGAGTTCCAAACATGATTCTTTCAGAGGAATAAAAGGCAGCAATCCGTTGTATGTAAGGATAACAAGAAGTATAACTCGCTTCGCAGAAAAGTAAATGGGAATGTTGGGGTTCTGAAAAAAAAAAATAAATAAAAATATTACTTATGTAAGTATTTTTCCAAAAGTGTTTTCTAAAAAAATAAGTACAATGATGCAGAAAAGTATCTTTAAACAAACATAATTGAAATACGAGTTAAGTTATTACTTCATCAAGTCACGTCATTTTAAAATGGACTTTTTAAACGTTCAACATACAAAATTCACAAGCTAACACCTTAGTTTAAAAAATGAGACAGACATGAACTTGCAAATGTAAATATTATAAAAATAAAACCTACTTAGCATAGCAATGGGAGTACAAGCCTAAAAATGCAAATAACAGTTTAGTGTATATAATAGTGTTCTGAATAATAATCCTATTATACAGCTATTTTAAAAAAAGTTGTGACTAGCAATTAGAGTTTTAATTTGAAACCTCAGAAACTTCTTGGAAGTTCATTAAATGCATGTAAGACTTTCAAAAATTCATTTAAAGCAAATATTAATTTTCAAAAAATTATAAACATTAATGCAAGAGGTTTAATCTATTAAAAAAAACATTTATGCATGGAAAAAACTCTAAAAGTTCATATTTTTATAAGATGAGGGAATTTTTTTCATATTTTAACTTCGGCAACTTTATTTTAGGAAGACTCATAAACAGTCATCATTTAAAAACTTCTAAATCACTGAATAGAAAAGAAACAGAAGAGGGGCGGAAGCAAGAGCGGATCCAGAGGGTCATTATCAGAAAGTGTGAGGCATGGGTACAAGTTAGGCCATGTTTCTAAGACGGAAAATATTTGAGATCCCCCTCCTATGCATACCAAAGAAAATGAAAAAAAAAAAAAAATACATATATTGTTCATTAAATTGTCTAAACTGGGGGGAGGGGGGATTAATTTTACTTTTAGTAGCAAGATCATGGTTTTAAGTATAGTAATCGAGAGGGGGCGGGGGAAGGATTTGTCGAGACTTTAGTTCAAAAAACCTATTTTTAGACGATGTTTAGTGATATTAGGATAAGATGGGGCGATTTTTGACGACGTTAGAGGAGGAGGCACAGGAAATAAAATCCTAAAAACTAAATTGTAGGTCATATTTGATGAAGTTAAGGGAAGGGAATGTATGGAGTCGAAGAGAATCAACACCGACAAAGGAATTATGCCATTGCAGTTCGTTTATTCAGAAAGAGAAAGAAAGACTTCGATGCAAAAGTTTTGGATTGGAATAAGGATTAAAATGTACTTTTAAGAAATCTGATTTTATATTCCCTTCAATTTTGTTGCCTTTGGAAATAAATATTGAAGGATTGAGATATATTTTTTCCGTCCCATGGTCCGTCTTGGCGATTTTGTCAAGACGGAAATCCGTCCTGAGACGGAAGGTCTTGCATCCATGGTGTGAGGTCAAATCGCAAACTTCTGGGTACAAACAGGCAATTTGGAATGAATTTTTCAAAATATGTCTTCAAAATGCAGTGTTAGACTATATTTAATGGCTTAGGAGGAGTTATAAACCCATTTCTGGATCCACACTTGGATGGGAGTCATTTTATATCAAATAGAAAATTTCTAGTTAAAGAACATGATGAATGAAGGGCAGAGGGGGGGGGGGGGATCTTTAACTGAAAAAAAAAACATAATAACAGTACTATATAATTAAAGTTTTGATGAAGTAACATAGAAAATGAACTTACCAGCTTATGGCATTTTTTTGTAACATCATTACTAAAATTTCCCCAAACAGTAATATCTTCTCGATTGTACTCTTTTATTAAATTATTTACCTAATAAAGAAAGAAAGAAAGAAAATTACGCCAACATTAAATTTACAATTTGAGTTACGCAACACTTTAGAAAAATGATGAAATGCATCACTGTTTATTTTACTTACTTTTGTTATGAGAAGATCATTATTTACTTTGATATCAATATTAATCGCAACCTGAGGAAATTTCTCAAATACTTCCTTTAATAAAGGAATCTTCGCTTCTTCATCACTTGCAAAAGGCTTTCCTAAATGTAAATGAAATTTAATGCTTGATTACTTGAAAAATAAAAGTAATACAGATTATTTTAACACAAAATTAATATATTTGACAAAAATATGGCTGCAAATCACCTCCATCACATAGTTTACGCTTACTTCTAAAAAATACAGTGAATTTAAGATAAAATAAAAACAATGTACAGTCTGCTTAATGATTTTAACTGAAAGCTTTCACATTTTAAATTAACAGAACTGAAATTTAAATCTGTGTTGTTAAATTACTCATTAAACAACTATAGAATGTTTTGCAAATGAAAAATTTATAGATGTAAAAAAAATGTTTTGTTAAGATATTTGTTTTGTTAAGTTTGTAATTTTATGATGCTCTAAGATATGTCAAAATTGTGGGAAAAAAAATGCTTTGTAAGATGTAACATGTTTAGTTTTTAATAAATGTCCCTGGGGTCCCAAACCCGATAAACCATTTAAATGGTAGGTGCGGGGGACCTCAGGGTGTCAAATGTCAAAAGTACAGTATTGAAATTTAACAAATGTCTTAAACAGCTGTTTTTTGTTAGATTTTTTTAAAAATCTTTTCAAAGTCATCATGTGCAGAAAATAAATACACACACAAAGTAACTGTTTTATATTATACATATAAATATGTGTTCTTATGAATGGCACTTTGAAAGAACTATGTTAGAAGCAGATATGGCCACTGGACAGTGAAGTATTAAACTTCTAGCTTATGAGGAAAAGTTTAAAAGATAAATGGCAACAGGTTCAGGGTCAATGTAGGCTGGTCTTAAAAACATTTGCCTAAGCATAACCTTTAGTAAAAAATTTGCTTCGTTCAAATTCCTTAAACTTTAACTTAACTTGTTCGGACTTAATCGCAATCATTAATGCTACCATTCTAATTTTGCTGCACAAAAGATTTGAGCGAATTTGAAACTCTGCTTTGTTTATGATTTCTTTTTTTATTTGAACATTTTTATTTTAACTCATCCTGGAATGATTTGACTCTTTCTCATCTTTTCACTTTAATTCAAAGCTTCTATAAGAAAAATAATGTTCACAGCAGGGTTAGGCAATATCATATATCCAATATTAATTTTTCGAACTACAATATTTTCACTATAAAAATTATATTAATGATATTGATACTGTTCATTTATTATGAAAAATAACAAAGCATTATACTCTAAAAATATGAAGTATTAATACATAATTAATATAATGAGAAGTCATATAATATTTCTTTTTTATTTTGCATTCATGAGATTATTAGTCATGTAACAATTTTAATAAAGATTAAAATTGCCTAGTTCAATATTATACATTGGTCAGAAAAAAGGAAAATGTCCTATGAATGTGCACTGATGAAGGCATATTTTTTATTTCTGAATAATATATTCGTGGAAAAATATCTTACAAGAAAAATCGAGTTTAGCAGCTAATGCTAAAGTTGAATTAGCAATCAAATTGATATTATTAAAATTGATAAAAATGTAACATAAAATATTCATTCTAAAATATATACAAACATTACATAAAACAATAATCAATAAATTATACTAATATAACATAGCTGATTCACAGAAAAAATAGTAATAGATTGTCCTTGAAGATTCAGCTTTTATGCAAGGCATTAAGCGCTAGATAATGCTCTATAATGAAGCCCATGTATTTATTTGTGAATGATAACTAAATTTCATGATTTGAATTTTAATACTCAATTTAGTTATACCGTCGGCCCCGCTTAAATGAATACTGTCGGTTCCAAGACATATTATTCGATTAAACGGGGTATTCGATTAAGTGGGGATCTTTAACATTACGTCTATTATATTGGTTCCGCGATTTTTTATTCGTATAAGCGGGATATTCCTTTATCCGTTACCCGATTAAGCGGGGATGACAGTAACTTACTCTGCTGTGTAAAAATATTAATACCTTCGCTGGTTAATGGGTGAAAATATAACTGAGTATCCTTTTGCTGGTGCATTTACTGTGTGATTGCTGATAATCACTCTGTCATATCAAACATTTACCTAATTCAGTCTTTAACAGAAATAAATACATAATATTTTTATAATATAAGATTAAAAGATACCTTTCTGGAAATCTTTTGACAAACTTCTTTTTAAAGGTGGTAAGTCCTGTAAAAAGAAAAGTCAATTCTAAATAACAATGAATTAAAATTAATTTATATCATAATTTTTAAGATTAGGAACCGAATTTTACAACACAAAATACTGATCAAAATGTTTCAATGTTAAACAATTTGTGTGTAAGCAGTAATGATGTCAGGGGGAGGGGCATGGAGACTACGGTCCCCTCCAAGAGCCGAGTAAGACTTAAAAATGAAAGCTAGGGCTCGAGTATTTAAAAAATATTATTAAACATACTACAAGTTTATACATGGAAGCAAGTTTAATGTTTTTTTCTTTTCAAGCTATGGAAAAAAAATCTTTAAACAAAAAACTTATAATTATTATTTTTTGCTTTCAAAACTAATGTTTTGTCTAAATGCCACAATATAAATCTAGCTATATGGTGCATTAATTCCTGAAGTGAAATACAGTCGAACCTGTTTATCTCGAACCTGCTTATCTTGAAAATCTCTCTATGTAGAAAATTTCCAATTTCTCTGCTTTTACAGCATAAATTTAATGTTTTTCTTATGTTTATTTTAAATGATTTTTCCCGAAAACCTCTATATCTCGAATTTTCACGATTCTCATTTTTGAATTTCATCTCCAGCCACCTTTATCAAACATATAACTTGGAGACAAAAATTCTTTTGCACAATCATTCAAAGACTGTGTTCGTACTTAAAGGTATGCATTAGCTTGCTACCAATAAAGTCTTCACAATTAGAATGTGGACTCACAATATGTACAGTAAAATATTCAACAATATCAATGCAAAAAAATCCATTAAGTATTTGACTTTGTTCTAATTGCTTATATTTGTAAATTTTATCACAACCTCTGTATCTTGAAACCTCCATATCTCGAATTTATCTTCTGTCCCGTGAAATTTGAGATAGACAGGTTTGACTACTATTTTTTCTTTTTCTTTTCCAACAGTAAATTCTTTAAAATTACAAAAGTTAATTTTTTTCTAATACTCAGTGGCTTTACTTGGAAAAAGTTTAGTAAGAATTTATTTTGCTTAGCAAAAATTGTAAATCATGTGAGAGCTTCATATCTGTGCTTGTATTGCCATTTATCAATAAAATGAGAAAGAAGTTAAGAAGGCATGATACGTAAAATAAAATAAAGTGGGGGAAAAAAAGGCCCAAAATATGACTAAAAAATATATTTAACAGCTAATCTGAGAAAAGTCCATACTTTTCTCAGATTAACTTTGCTGACTATTTTAAAATTGTTTCGTCTGATTGCAGATTTGCAAAATAAATTCTGCTACTGAGCACTTGTTTAGGAATGAAATATTAATTTATTTATGCGCTTCCCTTAATAATTTCATCTGCTTTGTCTCACCAACATTTTTTGGGTCTGTATTGCATTTGCACAAAAGAAAATTCATTTTGAGAATTGCTCAGAAATGGTCACATAGTACAGGAAAATAGATAATTACTGAAAACAAGAATTAGACTTATTGCAGCCCTTGACAATGCTTTTGAAAATCATACGCATCACACAAATAATAAAGAACCACACTACTATACTTGGACCCCCCTCCCCCCAATCGCCCCAAAAAAACATTCCTAGTAACATTTTAACTGATGAACATTCAATGAAAATTGAATAAAAAATATTTCTTCAACTCTGCAAGTGAGTACATTCTATAGAATAAGTTTGTGAAAAAACATTTTTCATTAAAAAATTTAATCAACTATAAGGATGAAAGCTTGAAGTCTTAAGAATAAAAATGAATACATTGATTACTAAAATGTCAATAAGCCAATAAGCACCAAAACGTTCTTTCTTAACTAAGAAAAGCAAACAAGTGTTTTAACAAAATCTTTAAATATTTATCATACCTGCAACAATGTCTCGTGCAATCAATATATTTTCTCTGAAAAAAATGTTTACTATACAACTATTCAAGTCTTCTAAAATATATCAGAATGCCTAATAGAAAGAAAACAATGTTTTGTATTTATAAGATTTTAAATTAAAATAACAATATTTTATTTTAGAATAGCGAAATAAAGTTTTGTACCTATAATTTTAATGTCAAAATGACGCCACTGAAATTAAAATCACCTCTGCTTTAATAAGTCGTCATTAAACTAATGATACTCATGAATATTTTTTCAAAAAAAAAAAAAAAACTTTTCATATTATTGGTTGAAGTATATATTTCATGCAATACAAATCATACAAAGGACAGTGAAATTCCAAATGCTGAATAGGACTTATACATATAGAATGAGATAGGTGAAGAGCAGCATAGAATAGATGAATTATATATCCCACAGATCTTGAATATTAAAGAATATATTGAAGTGAGACTGGGAGACTTTTATAAACAAAAATATAGATCAGTTTTCTCTTAGACTGACATTTATTTTCTTTTCATTTATTTTTTAAGAACATGCATGATATGGATTTACTTCTATGTTCTTCAAAAGTCAATGTCTTTCAAAATTTTTCCTCCTCCACATACGGGGGCAGACTAAGAAAATTTGATAAGAAATGATTACATCCTGAACAACTGATACTTATTCTTTTAAGCTAGTTTGATAAAAATCATATTTTGCAAGCAAACTTTGATATTAAAACCTTAAAAAATAGTTTGATATTTAACATTTAAAAGAAATAAACTGAGTGACACCCAGGGCCGCCGCAACCAGCGATGGGGCGCGGTACCAATTTTAATGCCGGGCCCCCATGCACCCCCCTCCCCAATTGCATATTTTTATGCCATCGTTTCAGCACATTTGCAATTGTAAAAAAAAAAGGAGAAAAAAAACTTCGGGAAAACATTTTTTTTAGTTACGAAAGTATGCATCTGATTTTATTTTTTGTATCGGCAGATGATTTTAAAAAACGGTACATTTTCCTTTGCGCAAGCGTGTTTCATTCATTAGTGTTTGTACTAGCAATTGTTTCATATTGAGAATCGGCAATGGAAAGCGAGATTTTTTTTTGATGAAATTATTGACACAATTACTGGAAAACCATGTTTATAAGCTTACGGGCCCCCCAAAGCTCCGGGCCCGGGTACTAGAGGTCCAGAATCCCCCCCAAACGGCGGCCCTGGTGACACCATATACAGGATCAGAGGTTGGAGACGTGACCCTACATCACTGTTCTAAGGGAAGTACACAGCTTGAAATATTAGAACCCTTTACATTAACCATGCATAAAAACAACCTAAGTGTTATCAAAAACACAAAAACATTCAATTACTTTGATTTTTTTTAAGCAAAGAAATTGTAAATTGAAAGTCTTATCATTAGAAATATTTACTGAAGCAAAATTAAGAACTTTAAGACTTTTTTTTCTATTTCAAATCAGGTTGCCTTTGCTTTATAAAAATTCAAGGAGTTTCCAAAAAATCAAAGAAGCTTCAAGGACTCCTTTGTTAAAGTGGAGTTTTAAGCACGTTGAAAACTACTCTTTTATTATGATCAGGTTTTTTAAAAACCTGTAAGAACCATGGCTTTGACTGCAAAAATCCACCATGTAAGAATCATAGCAAGAAACATACTTTAATAAAACTTACCTGATAGTCAGAATCTGATATGTTCACATTAACACCAGTGACACGAAGTAAGTTGTTATCATGTGACACAACTACTTTTCCATCCTTAGTTAAATGCAAATCTACTTCTAACATATCTGTTCCTTGTTTAATGGCACTATAAAAAAAAAAAAAAAACATTTCCAATCAATAAATACAAATTAAATCAATGAACATATCTTACATTGTTGTTCCAGTAAGTGACACGCAGTACTGGCGATTATTTTTTTAAAATAAAACATGTCTTTAATCAAAAACAAATAAATTAATATAGAGCTCACTTATGCGTTTTAAACAAACAAATTAACTTTACTGAAAAAAAAAAAAAAAAACATGGATTCAAAATTATATTTTCAAAAGTATACATGGTAGAAAACAAAATGCATCACAAATCATAAATTAAAACTTATAATAATAAAGCACTGATCAAATTAATTAACTACAATTTTTAAAGTTTTGTACAAGATATTTTGAATGAATATAAATTTGGTAAAGTAACAAAAATAGTAGAAAAGTTTTTTAAGATCATTTCTAGCATTTGTTAGCTGAAATACAACGCTGTTAAAGAGAAAAAAAATACGAAGTTTTAAAAAATAATAACAACATAATGGATAAAGTTATTGATTTAGAGAAGTGAACCAAGTTTATCCCACAAAATTTTGAAATATGTTTTGAGAGTGCACAAAAGCATGTGTCATAACAAATCTAAAAACTATCATTTAGAAATTGTGGGAACACCCTTCCCATCAGTTTCAAAAGATACTATGATCTGCAACACAAATAATGTCAAATTGATAGAAACTTAAGGTACTGCACAGCCAGATGAAAAATGCTTTATATTGAGAGATCCTTTTTCTTAATTGGTCTGATTTTCCGTTTGTACCTAATCACTAGATTTCGAGTTATATACATTAAAAATCATTAAAATATATAAGTAAATAAGTGCTAAAAATATCTAAAATATGCATTAATATTTTTGCCCTAACTTAAAAAAGTTTTCCCATCTCAGTTTCAAAATGTTTGAATGTTCTTTAAACATTGAATAAAACAAAATGCAAAAGTATTTTTTATTGAAGTGATAAATATATTTCAAAATCATGTTGAGAAGGAATATATGACATTAATCTGGGTTTATATAAAAAATGTCACATTTTATTATGTCATTGTAACTAAATGCAGAACCTTTTTAATTAGCCACACAATGACTAAAACAAATTGTTGCCGCTGGACATACGAAGAACTTTTGGGTTGTTTCTATTTTTTTGAACATAAATTTGTTTTAGAGAGAGCTCTATTTTGATCAAGCAAAGGCTGTTCGCCTGAGCTTAATATTAGTCTTTTTTGCCAGTTCGTGACAAGAAAAGAAAAAAAAAAACAGGAATTTGTTTTTAAAAGATATCTTTTTTTGTTCAATATTTAAAAATTTTACTGATTCATCTTTTTGCGTTTTTAAACTTAAAAAAAAATTACACATATGATGTGGCCATATTCAAGGGGCGGATTTTTAGGGTTCAAATAACGTCCAAAAATTATCAAAATTATTGCAAAATTTGCTTTTCTTCCTTTTTTTTTTTGCTGGAAAAAAGCTGTTATTGGTTTCATTTTTACTTCCTTTTACATAGTAAAGGAAGTATTGTGATCGTGAAAAAAAAAATCACTCAAATTTGAGTCTAAATTTTGATTTTGCTCACCCCTGAATGAATGTTCAGTAGTTTTTTCGACCCGTCAGCACGTGCATATGTACCTACCAACATGTAAGCAGCCGAAAAATCCTTTTCACCCACCCCCGAGTTAATTACGACGAGTTTTCTTGTGACGTCTGTATGTACGTATGTGCGGATGTGTGTGCAGATGTATGTGCGTATGTGTGTCGCATAACTCAAAAACTATATGCCGTAGAAGCTTCTAGCTTGGTATGTAGGCTCTGAGGATGGTCTAGTTGTGCGCCTCCTCTTGTGGTTGCATTCGAATGTTCCCAAGGGTGTGTTTTACCCCTTATTTGGGGGTAAACCAGTGTTAATTTCAATGCAGACTCGAGTGATATGAATTAGCGCGACCACTTGGCGATATGTCGTCAAGGTTTTGGTCGCCAAGTGTTTTATGCCAACTTGGCGACATATCACCAAGTTGGCGATAAATTTGGCGAAAAAATTATTTTTTGAATTTGGGTTCAACTTGGCGCTATTGGCGATATTTTGCGAAAAACTAACTGAATGATATTAAAATCAGCAATATTTAGAAAATTAACCATTGTAAAATATTTTTTGCATTGTTTCGTGGCAGATTAGGGGAGTAAATATTTGAATTGTTACCTTGCTCCTGGGTCATTCCACGTCAAATCAACCACAAAAATGGGATTTTAACACCCACCATCTCGGATTTTGATGAAACTTGGTATACTTCCTTCCTTTTTGGTCATAAGCAACCCCCTAAATTTTTTTCTTTCTATCTCGATGCGTTTTGATGTTATAGCCTGTTGAAATTTTGCGATTTTGCATTTTTTGTCATTTTCGAGACACGCAAACTGAGCTGATGTTGTTTATGAAAAAAAATTGTACCTGGGTGACTAATGGTTTAATCTTTTTAAATTTTTTTACAGAAAATGTGAAGACTTTGGA
>JAXGGA010008359.1:0-5000 GCA_038373865.1 Uloborus plumipes
ATCTAAAAATGGTTTAATAAGACAAATTGAGCTCTCTGTTGGACGACCTTCACAATGCTTTATTTGGTTATTACATACTAATGAATTACCGATACGTCATCTAATAAAGCATTTTGATGAAACAATTACAGCCCCTAAAGGGTTTTGTAGAAACATTGGGGGGAAACTAGAATCTTGTGAATGTATGCCTGTAGTTCACTTTTGAAAGGCTAGAAGTAACTTTGCCCGAGATTGCCTTTAAACGAGTACGGTTTTGAACTTAGTACGGACCAGCGGTATCCCAACGAAATGTGAACTGAAAATTCCGTTCAACTTGTCACTAAATGCTCCAGAAAAAATGAGTCATGCCAGATGGCTAACGAAAACAAATAGAATTTTGCGGCATATCGGAGAACTTGAGAATATTAACACAATATGTTATTAGAATAGGCATGCATGTGGTTTGATATTAAATCTAAATCAACATGTCGGTATGGTAATCAGCATTTTTACAGCATAATAAAAAAAATCTTGATTTCTACTTAAAGAGCTAAAGAATATAGTAGATAAAACACTGCGATGAAACGTTTATTTTGGGAATCCAGAGAAAATTATACTATCTATGCTGTCTGTCTGATGATCGAATACACGTGAGAAAGTTGGACCTTCAAAGATTCATTGTACATTTCAACGTAGATAACTGTATGAATTAAATTGACTGGAACTCAGTTAACTTTACCAAGCACCCGATTACGAAGTCTATTTCTTCTAAGGAAGTGAACTAGATGATGATTCTGGATATTTCTGAGGATATTAATATTTTAAAATATCCGTGCCATTCACAAGAAGTAGAGCGCTGTATGAAAATAGTTACTTATATATCAGCAGCTGTATGTGGCACTGACACTCTGGACGGATTTATTAGATCAAGGATAGCATCGAGAATTTTGTAGCCTAAGTTTGAAACTAAAAGACAATATTGTGAAGTTCCGGAAGACAACTAACCTAAATATTTAAAGACAAATTATAGGAGTTGTAATGGAACTTGTTATGCAGTCATCTTTACCTGACGCGATCTTGATTTCTTTTCTCAAGGAAAACATGCAAAGAGCGGCATTAAACTTCCTTAAATATAAGGATTTTATAGAATTTTCTATGGTAAGTAGGCAGATGAAGATAACTTCGTAGGAAGCTAAAACTTCAGAGATATGGTTACACCTATAGGGGGCAACTTTTCCGCATACAGGCTAATTAATTGCGATAAACTTTTTTTTTTCGAGCGTTTTCACTCCACCCTAATATATATATACACACGTGTGGCACTCGGTGACTGCTGCGGTAAAGTTTTTGCATAGTATTTTTTATCAACTTATGCAATTTTTATTATTTATTTATTTTATTTATGCAGTATTTTTTCTTTAATATTAATTCAAGTTTTTTCTTTGATATTAGTTCAAGCATATGTGGAGTTAAATGGATTACATTAAAATATTATACATTTGATGCTTATTGACAAATTGAAATTTTAACGTTTTCATACCCTGAGTATTGGCATTTTAATATCATGGAAAAGTTTTTCTGTTTTGAAAAAGTGAAAGCAAAAGACACAAACATGATTATTTGACTTGAGAAAAGCCTTGAAGAATCACGTGAGAAACAAAAATAATATCAAATGTCAGCAAAATGTTGAGATGAAGTACCAAATAAGGATTTAAATGGATGAAAGCTTTCGAAAATAAGGGATTTAGATTTCAATTACAGGTTTTAATTTCACAGAAATTAAGGGTTTTTAATAAATTTCTCCCGAACTAATTGATATTTAAAAAAATCCTTTCCTAATGGATACTTCCGTAATCACGTGGACATGCCTGCCAAATTTTAAGTCTGAGGCTTCAGCAGTATTGCTTATGCTTTGGTATCTACCTATATTATTTCAGGACATTTTATACATACTAGCTGCCAGGGCAGCTAGATTAGCTTCCTGCGGCATGTTGGTGCATAACGTCCCCCCCCCCCTGTATCTTTTACCTCATTCTGATGCTATATTATTTGATATAATTTTATGTTCATAAGATTTCAAGATATACTACGCACGTGGCACGGCGTTGCACGGGCACTGCGTGCCTTGAAAGTAGTGAGGAAAATTTCAAGAAACTACTCCCCGCCAAGGTAGCTAGCTAAAAGGCGCCTTCGCAACTTTTCTTTTTTCCTGCATCAAAAAATCATTCGAATTATTGAGATGTTGCACAAGCACTTCGCACCTTAAAGTTGGTGAGGAAAGTTTCAGTAAGTTTAGCTAGCTCAAAGGAAAGAAGCAGACATAGATACTCAGTTTTTAATACATTGAACTCTCACTTATACGCCGGCCCTAGGGACCAACAGAAAAAGGCGCATAAGTGAGAGAGACGTATAAGTGAACAAGCCTGTTTAAAGGACTAAAACGCAACATAGGCTCTAATGAGAGAATGAATAAAAGAATGTTTCTATAGAAACAGGACATATTATCACGGTTTGGCAAGTACTGTAACGTAACTACAATGATAAAGAGAAAACAAAGATTGCAGCTTATCTAATTACAAACTCTTCCCTTTAAAACGATGCATAATAGATAATTGTCCCTCTCCGAACTCTAGTTCATACGAAAAAATGCCTTCCGTGACCAATAAAGGCGAAAGTTTAAAGAAGAAAGTGAGGAAAAATGCTTATTTTATAAAGAAAATAAATTAATTTTTTTACATTTTAGGGACAATTCGGCGTATAAGTGAAATATTTATCTTTAGAGGGACGCATAAATGAATCAATTACTACTATTAAAATCTGTCCGCGTCTGTCTGTCTGTCTGTCTGTCCGTCTGAAGCTTGAACTCCTCAAAAACCGCTGAGCGTAGAGAATCAAACATAATACCATTCGATTCGAAATTTTCTAAGGAAGACAATAAGACCAACCGCGTAATTGTACGACGTTAATTAGCTGATATATTAATTAAAACGTTAATTAAATTCTTTGCACTTTTAAAATTCCAAGACATTTATTTCATTCCGTTGCCATTTTAAATTAAAGCGTTAATTAAATTATTGAACTATTTAAAATTCCGTCTGAAGCTTGAACTCCTCAAAAACCGCTGAGCGTAAAGAATCAAACATAATATCATTCGATTCGAAATTTTCTAAGGAAGACAATAAGACCAACCGCGTAATTGTACGACGTTAAATAGCTGAGATATTAATTAAAACGTTAATTAAATTATTTGCACTTTTAAAATTCCAAGACATTTATTTCTTTCAGTTGCCATTTTAAATTAAAGCGTTAATTAAATTATTGCACTATTTTAAATTCCAAAATTTTATTTCTTACCGTTGCCATTTTAAATTAAAGCGTTAATTAAATTATTGAACTATTTAAAATTCCAGGACATTTATTTCTTACCGTTGCCATTTTGAATTAAAACGTTAATTAATTGTTGAACTATTTAAAATTCCAAGACTTTTATTTATTACCGTTGCCATTTTGAATTAAAACGTTAATTAAATTATTGAACTATTTGAAATTCCAAGACTTTTATTTCTTTCCGTAGCCATTTTAAATTAAAGCGTTAATTAAATAGTTGAACTATTTAAAATTCCAAGACTTATTTCTTACCGTTGCCATTTTGAATCAAAACGTTAATTAAATTATTGAAGTATTTAAAATTCCAAGATATTTATTTCTTTCCGTTGCGATTTTAAATTAAAACGTTAACTAAATTGTGCTTTTTAAAAAGAACGATTGTTATTTTTTTCCATTGTCATTTTGAATACGTGTTATGAGCCAATATTTAGAAAAGTGCCAATTTGAAGTTGGAGTTTTCTGAAAAAAAAAATTTTTTGCAGAAAAAAACTAATATTGGATTTTAAGTCTAAATTGGGTCTAAATGCAAGAAAATAAAAGGGGGGAGGTCAAGGAAGTTATTTACCCCCTCCTTAGATTACTCACTTTTAAGCCGTTACAGATCTGATGAATGTTACAGATCTGATGTTAATATGAGTTACATATTTGAGTTTATGCTTTCAGTTTTCATTAACATCTCTAAATATGATATCATTTCCTTGCATTTTTAACATAGAATCAAGATAATTATATTAAAATATATATATTAGGCAAAAAAATTAAATTTCATTATAAAAAAGCATTTCTTGGAAATAAAAATGAGCGATAAGGTTTTTAGATAAAATAAATTATGAGATTACCAAATCCAAGCTAATAAAACATTTGTTTTGTTTTGAAACAACACACAACTTCAACTTTTTCAACACACAACTCTGCTGCTTGCTTTTCTTTAATTAGTTGCAGGAAATTTAATTTCTTGATCAGAAATTCAAACTTAGCATGCTAGTTATTATCTAGTTATTTAGCGAAGTTATGAGAAATTGAAGCACCAAAAATAAATAAATAAAATAATAATAATTAATTAACTTAATTTCTGCAGTGTCAATTTTTCTTATTTTACTAACTTCTATTGTTAGGTCATACAAACCACAAATGAAGCAATTGTACTAAAACTCATTGCTTTTCATTTTTTAAGAACAAAAATATTCAATATATATGGCTAAAACCTATTATTTTTGCTTTTTATAATTCTGAAACGTGTGAGTTAGTTCTGTAAAATATTCGCTGTTTTTCAATGTTACCGCTCTGACTGTTACCGATCTGACAAACTGACAAAGTTTTTTTTTTATTTCCGAGTCGATCGCACTAAACCAAAATCAAACACGTGGTTTTTTCATTTGTAATAAAGGACTATACTTATATATAAAATAATTTTTAAAATAATAAAAACTGCGCATTTTAGAGCGTGTTACCGATCTGATGACTCAAATGACACACATTTTATAAAATCACTTTAAAAAATCTTACCTACAATTTTAGATGCAGAAATGCAAATTTTTAATTACGATTCGATAAAACATTTAACCAGGTACTCAGTATCACGTGGTATAGGTGCAGGAAATGATTTTGGGGGCCTAAACATAGATCGGAAGTTA
>JAXGGA010008359.1:17500-30000 GCA_038373865.1 Uloborus plumipes
CACCCCCACACACTACTCAAATTTCTACTGTTACTCAACACAAATATAGCGAAAATAACAAAAAAACTACAAAATAACTGCGGCTAATAGCAAATTTAGATCATTAACTTTTACCTACAATCACAGTTAGTTTATACAACATCATCTTGATATATATATAATACTCACCACATCACACCACACCACACACACACCACAATATTACTCTTCTCACGAGAACTCATCAACCTTCCGACGCCAATATTACGATAAGTGCACCGCCACAAAAAAAAAATTAAACCAGAGGTTTACTCTAAAATCTATATTCAAAGACATTCTGTTTCATGCATCACACAAATAACATTAATTAACATCAAAAAGTTTCTTAAAAAATCAAAAATAGTCAGAGACACAATGTTTCTAGTATTTCTAGTATGATTCACGCATGCCATTGACCCATTACTTCCTATTCCGAGTTGCAGATGCTCCATGGTCTCATTAGAAACACAGAACCATTTCCCTTGAAAGAAACAATATATTTTACTATTGCCTACAATTTAAAGTGCTTGCTGTACAATATTATACAGTCTGTTCACACACACACATTAAAACTACAAGTAGTGGATAACATAGCTTACTCATCATTTAAGATACAATGTTTGAATACTTTTGTTTCTGCATAATGTTGTTGCTTAAAAGATACAATAACTAAAACTAAAACAGTATGTCTTAATATTTATATTAATGAGCATTAGATAATAATAATTTGTATACAAAAAACAACAATACTACCTATTAACAAGCTGAGAGTAAAAAACAGATGATATTTGAGCACATTATGATTCTAGAGTTTACATATAATACTAGCTCCAGAGATATCTCGAAAAACAATTATATAATATAGTCGGTTTCAGAGAGTCTAGTTATAACGAACAAACATTAGAAATGTCTCATGTAAATTTACATTAATTTAATTAAACATAACATTTTATATTTAGTAGACTCAGCACATTCTTAGTATATTTTGGACAAACATCTATATGATATGAACTTATATAATAATATGAAGTAACACTGTGATACGGACTGTTGGGTGGTACCTTAGTGGTAAATGTGGTGTGTTTTTTTGTGATGTGGTTTGATATTTGTTTTTAAATATTTGGGATGACATGTGCTGAGGTTCTTAGTAACTAGATTCATAGAGTACAGTACTGTATACATACACACTGTATATCAAGCCACTGAAGTGGGAAGGGATAAAAAGAAAGATATATGAGACTTTAAAACAGCACAACAATTTAGGTAGATAAGTTAATAGAACCGAGTAGTGAGGAATACTTGAATAATATAATGGATATCAAGGATAGAATTTAATGAAGACATACAAAGACATTTTAACCATGGAAGGGAATTTGTATTGAAAATACATGTAAGAGCATGTGTAGTGACAAAGTGACCTTAAAGTATTAATTTTGCAATTGAACATTTAAATAGAATACAGAACATATATCATCTGTGAGTGTTTGTTGACTTGGACTATAGTGCATATAGTATGTCATTATGTGGGGACAAGTTATAGTTTTACATATTTAACTGGCATCTAAAGAATATGACGTATTAGAGGTATTTGTCTGGACATTGTCTAGTGTAAGTAGTAAGTGGTGGGTACTATAGTTATTACACTCTCTCTCACACATCAATGTGAGGGGTATGTGACATGTAAGTACGGTGTTAACAGTAGTAGAATTTACATTAGTTAGGGTTGATGTGGTCAAGCAGTTGTCAGTGTCACGAACATGGCTTGTTGTCAACTGAGTTATGGTGATAGAGGTTGTGTAGAGAGTGAAATATCTCTATATATATATATCTCTATATCTAATATATCTATAGGATGTTTGATTAGAAGACAGGTGAAAGACTTGAAGACTAGATAGAGAAGTTAGTTGTACAGATTGACAACAGAATTACATATACTTACAGTATTTATTATGGGAGTTTATTAATTTATTTGTGTAGATTATTTAGGAGTGTCTATAGTTGATAAATTGTTTTCTCTTGGATGGGTACTATTTGAGATAAGGTTTGTGAATGGGTTCATTTCTGTGGTGTAGTGTTTGGGTTCACAGTTGGTCTTAGTTGGTGAGGGGATTGGTGTAGTTGATACTCTTGGATAGTATACATGTTGTATGTATTGACAATCAAGAGGTGGACTGGAGGCAGAGGTGTTTTTAGGGAGAGTGTTTAGAGAGGAAGAGGTCACAGATATGTTTTTGTGTGTTTTTTTTTTTGTGTGAGGTAGGTATTTCATAAGATCTGGTATATATCTATATCTCATCTCTTAGGGGAGTGTTAGTACTGGAGTGATAGGGAAGGTTCAGATTGTGATGGTCACAGTAGTATGTTTGAATTAGATTGGTAGAGGGTATGGGTCTAGAAGAGGGAGGTAGTGGTTTGTTTTTAGGAAGGGAGTGGGGGGGTTTTGGTTAGTTTGAGAGGGTGGGGGGGGGGGGGTGGTGTGGGGGGGTTGTGTTGTATGGAGTGGTGAGTTTCTTCTCTTGTATTGGTGTATATGGTTTGATGTGTATGGGGTCTGGGAGGTATGGGTTAGTGGAGGGAATATGGGTTTTTTGTTTATTGAGTTTACTGGGTATCTCTTTATGTATACTGTGGAGAGTTTTTAGGGTTGATCTCTCTCATACATATATATTGTTGTTGTGAGTTGTGAATTTTGGATGTGTAGTGTGTACTGGGTTTGGGACAAATACTGGGTAGGTTTGTATGTATAGGTTAGTGGCTACTGGGGGATCGGTAGAAGAATCAATTAAGTGAGAGAGATGTATGACATTTTAAGTTGAGTATACTGTATGTATGAAATAAAGTGAAGGATGGTAGAAGGTGTGTCTTGGTATGGGAGGGTGTGAGGTGGGTATGGGAATTGGGGAATGGTGGATAGAAGTAGGTAGGGAACAGATGTAGTAGACAGATCATGGGGTGACATGTCACAGGTGGTTCACAGGATATCACATAGTGATTGTGGAATGGGTAATGTTATGGTCTGGGTATAATGACTTTTTATCAAATAGGATGATTATAGGACAGGGTGTTGTAGGTGTGCAGATTGAATGGGGGTTATGTAGAGGTTAGTGGTATGTGTAGAAGGGGTAATGATCTGGGGACACATTTTAATGGACAAGAGGTGTGGTAGGAGAGACATGTATAAGAAACATAGAGGATGATGGTGTTGTCGGGGATTGTAGAGAGAGAGGTCAGTTTAAACATACAATAAACACACATTAAATCAAACACCTAATAACTACTAACTTAAAAACACACAAAACTAAATTGCAAATGTGGAAGAACAAGTTAGATGTTTATATGATTATAAGGTTGTTTCTGGGTTGAGTGATTTATATGGTCTGTGAGAGACTCGGTAGTTACGGACAGGATTATGGTGACTTAGGAGGTTTATGGATGGTGTATAGGACATTTGGAGGATTAACTTGGGTGTGATTGAGTAACTGGACATTTGGAGTGAGATAGGGGTGACAGAAACATGTTATAAGAGAATGTACACATATGATGTTCTTAGGTTAGTAGAGTGATTGGAATAGGAAAGTTGATGAATAAACAGTTTGGGGGGATATGGGTGGGTGGTCTTGGAACACTGACTTAGGTTCGGGTCTGATGGTTGGAGGCAGGAGGTACTGTCTAAAGTGATAGGTTTGTGGGTGAACATGGAGTGTGAGAGTATGGTATTATATATGTAGTATGGTACATCAGAGTGGTGAGAACATGGGATCTTGAAGGTGATTGGGATATAGATTTTGGTGATTGAAGAGGTGGGTATAATAGGATGTAGAGTTTTGTCATAGAGAGGTTGAATAACTATGGAGATTACTCATAGTGGGAGACTATTGAGTATTATTAGGATACAGATGTAGTGAGATTACATATGAAGGAGTGGTGTGGTACTTTGGATTTTGAGATTTTAGTTAGTTCTCACAGGTGGTTGGGTAGGGAGGATACATAAGAGAGACATGTTCAAGTGGTAGTTTTGGTATTTGAGAGTTCAGAAACAGTTGTGTAATGAAATTGGATATCTCTATATCTATATATCTATTCTATGTTGTCTACAGATGAGGGGAATGTGTAACATGGTGGGGGGACGTAGTAGTGATGAAGGGAAGTTAACAGGAGTATGTGGGTGGATGACACTGTGGTTGGATTAGTGGTGATTGGTAGTTGAGGGTGTACACAGCAGTGATTTAATTGTAGAGAGAAGTAGAGGTTTTAGTAGGTGTATTATGGGAGGGATGAACATACTATATGAGTATTGTGATTTGATGGGGAGAACAGGTTGTGTTATGGTCATACTGTTACACAGGGGTCTGGTGAGATCTGTTGTTTGTGGGTGGTGGGTTCAGTGTGTATCTGGGTATTGATGTTGGTGGGATTACTCAGAGTAAGATGACACAAATGGTTTTGTAAATAGAGAGTATGTACACTTAGTTTTATGGTTAGGGTCAGATAGTGGTATTGGAGACGAAGGTGTACTTGTCTGGAGAAGGGTGAGTAGGAGCATTGGATAGAGGTAGGAAGGTATTTTTTGGAGTGAACTAGGCGTTACCATTTGTAGTGGGGGTGGACAGGAGTCACATGTCATAGAGGAGATAAGAGGAACAGGTAGAGTGGGAGGGGAGGATCTGGGGATGCATTTGTGTAGGTGATGAGAGTTGAGAGGTCATTATATCATGATTCACATACATATCATATTTATCATTAGTTAGAGATGTTGTTATAGAGTTTTGTGTATTGGGAGGTGATTAGAACGAGAGGTACGTGATTTATATTTGGCTGAATATAGACATAAGGAACGAAGATTAGAGATAGAGTGTTTAGAAGTTTTTAGATGAGAGATGGAGGGGGATATTGAGTACAGAGTGGGATGTAGTTGATGTTTGTGGAGACATTGGGTAAGGTAGAGATTATAGTCAGAAATTAATTTTCTATAGTTATTTATGCAACATGGGACTACACTTCAGGGTGTGATGGTTTTCTAGTACATTGGTAGTTGGTGTGTATTTGGATGACCAGGGTATGATACTTGGACACTGGTCAGGGTAAAGGGTTGTGGTTTTATGAATGATTTTGGCAGGTCAACAGAATATGAAGTAGTGTATTGTGAGGTTTAGGGTTATTTGACAATTTTATTATTGTTTCTAGTCTAGAGTTCATGGAGTTGGGTAAATATATTGGGGGGAGGAATAGACACATTAGGTAGATGAGATTTTTGTAAGGAGTGTAGTTTGAGATTGGTTTTTTGATATGGTTGGTTATTTGTGCAGTGTGACTGAGTATGATGTTTTGTATCTTGTGAGATTTGACAAGAGTAGATATAAATTATAGCAATGGGTATGACATAGAAATTCTAACTAGAGTGGTCTCAAGTGTTTCTATAAATGTAGGTGAGTATGAGATGGAATGGAATGGACAGGGTGATGGATCTACAATATTTTTATGGTGTGAGGTTTCTAGGTCAGACAGAGGATTTTTGATTCATTTTGGATATGGAACTCTATCTATATATCTATATATCTCTATCTACATATCTGTAGATATTATCTGGTATGAGTGAGAGAGTTTGACAGTATGATTGGTCTGGTAGTAATATGTGAGGACAAGAACTATAGGAGATGGTATATAGATGAGATACATAGGGGGATAACAATATAGAATATGGGTGTACAGAGTATTGTCATAGTTGGTGATCAATTAGGATGAGATGTTACTGAGTTTTAGTACTATAGATTTATAGACAATAATGTTAGGAGGCAGTTAGTTGAGACATTTTATTAGTGGAGTGAACACAAGAGTTAGACTAAGGAGTAACTAGGAGATTAGATGGTAGGAAGGTGATTAACAGACTATACGGATTAAATTGTGATAGGAGGTTGCGTGTGTTACAGGTTTCTAGAATTTAGAAGTCTTTGGACTGTCTGTTAATAGTTGGGTACAGAGTAATAGTCTTACTGAGATAGACATATGGAGGAGTGAGTGCACAGTTATACAATTGAGGTTGAGGGGAGTCATTTGTATGACTAGACTGATTCAATTTTGTGATAAGTTATATTATGACTTATTTGACGGGAGATAGTGTAGTAGAATACTTGGTTTTATGTAGAAGGAGTGTGTGTTGATTCATGATTAAATGGTAGACAACAGTATATGGATTTTGGGGGGGTATTTATTTACAGGTGTAACAACTTATTATCAGTGAGTATTTACGGTAGTTATTATGTATTATCATTTGATTTGTGATGATACATATCATTCTCTGAGATCAATTTGGGGGACACGGAGTTACTGTTGGACAGTTTTTGAGATCTCTATCTATACTAATTCATTGGTAGTAGAGTAGACATGAGAATATGTTATAGGTGACAATATTTATTGGAGTTAAGTGAAATGAATTAAAATAAATATTTATGAATCTTGAGTTCTGTGGGGAGACCAATAGGAGATGTGAAATTGACTTATTGATAGGGGGATAATTTGAGTACATGTATAGGTAGAGGTTGGTATGGATGTATGAAACGGTAATGATATTAAGGGGGAGATAGTGAGAGTAGGTTTTATAGTGTTAGTTGAATGGTTTTGTGACAATATAATTTTAGATACTACTAAATTTAACAATGTGACAAGTATTGAGGCAATACAGATCTTGGGTGGAGTGTATGAGTAGACAAGAGTTCTTGTGACATATGGATTACATACAAGGTAGTAGGAATAGAGTCTTGAATTGGAAGTTTGTTTAGGTTGAATGGTACATATAGTTAGGGGGGTCTGGGTATCGGTTCATTGTTAAACGGACATGTGTAAGAGAGACATCAGTATCTAAGTGTCTGTAATCTTGTGATCAAATTGAAGAGGGGAATAGGGGTGTTCTATATACTAGTGTAGGGGAGGGTACTATGACTGGAGTATAAATGTATGGTATGATTTGACAGACATCTTGGTCATTGTTATTCTGGAGGTTATTTAATTACTGGGAGCATTGTATATAGTTTGTATAGTGTACAGGTTACCATTGCATGTCGAGGATGATGTTTTATTTAACTAGAAGTCTAAGTTAATAGTTGTGGTTGGTTTGTACTCTATCATTGACGATATGTTGTTGTGGGGAGAGTGATGATGGAAGAAGATTCTGGGGAATCTATGGAATATTTTGATAGGACAGGTTTAGAGACATTGGGTTGATATGGTTAGGATGTGTAGATGGTCTAGGTGAGCACTATATTGGGGATATTTTAGGGGAGGGACTGAGTATCATTTTCAGCTTGATTTAGTTGAGTATGGGGGATTGGTTATGTGTTTGGTGATCTAGACTTAGGGATGATTATATATCTCTTTTTTAGTTGAGTTTTATTCAGAGTGGTGTAATGTGAATTTTGTCATATGTTCTGGGTGTGGATTTGGTGGGTTTTCAATTAGAAATGTTTTTTTTATTAGTGGGTAGGGTTTTGGTTACAGTGGATGATAAAGAGGCTGAGGATTTGACAGTGGTATTTTCATTTGAGGTTATGGGGGGTCTAGTTAGATATATTGGTGATTGTGGTAGTCTAGGGTTTATATATTTTAGGATGAGGATAGGTGCTGATAGGGGATACATCAATGGGTGGTTATTTTAGTGCGTGGACATTTACACATGATACTGAGGAAACTTGAGATGAGGTCAGGGATTTTGGCGGAAATCGACATAGTGTATGCAGAGTTGATGAGAGATGGGGGAACAACTTTTTAGAAATTTTTAAGAGATAGTGGAATTATATTTGATGTTTGTATGTGGTCTTGATTAATGTCCTGTGTCATAGATTATTATCTTATGTAGGGAGTCGTAGGATACGGATTATAGCATACAGTTTTTATTGTCTTTTTATGTGGAGATAGGGATCTACTCATGTAGTAAGAGAGTGAGTGAGAGTGGAGACGGTGTTGATAGTGTAGTTCACATTTTAGAGTGTAAGTTTGAGATTTGTATATATTTAGTTAGTAGGAGAGAATAGGAACATGGAGATAGGTGTGGAGTCTATATGTGATGGGAGAGAATGTTTTGGTAGGATGTATGTATTGTGATGGATTATTATGATATAATGGTTGGGAGGGGAGATAAATTATAGATTTGGAAGGGTCGGATTTTAGGGTGAGAGAGTGTTAAGGATAGTATTTATATGTAAGGAGTGAGATATGATAGGGTCAAATATTTGGATTGACAGGTAAGTGGAGGTATGGTATATATCTCATCACATATCTATCTATCCTATATACTGCTGTTAGATTGAACCAGTAGGAAGGACATGTTTAGAGATGAGTCTTTGATTCTTTAGGGTGAGTTGTTTGTAACTGTAATTCTGGGCATGTTGTGATGGATTGTATTATAGAGAGACTTCAGAGTTAGACTATTATGTAAATTGGAGTTGTGTTGTTGACTGTGTAGGGTTCATTTTAACTGACTATTAGAATGTATAAAGTGAGGAGGGTGAGGAGGAGTTATGGGTTGTGGGAGTGTTTTGATTTTATGAGGAGAGTCAAGTGAGAGGGGATGAGAGATGTGGTTGACACTAGTGGACAATGTTTGACACTGTATGTGGGACAGGATGTTGGGTGAGGATTGTGAGGGACATTGTAGTTCACATTGGAGAGTTCTGGGGCAGGATTGGTGGTGAGGGATGTTTGTGTGGAGTTGTGATGTGGGGGATATGTTATTGATGGAGTATGGAGAGTGTGGGGGTAGAAGGGGTGGGTGGTTTCTGTTTGAAATATTGGACATTTGAGTATGTGGGGGGTGGCGGTTGTGTGAGAATGTCTCAGAGCTGTGTTGGTTGGGTGTGGATGGACAGGATATTATGTGTTGAGATTGGAGTGTTGCATTGTAGAGTGAGGTAGACTGGAGTATGTGGTGTGGAGTGTAGAGGTGAGGAGGGGATGCGAGGGTTGTATACAATGTAGGAGACATGGGAGGTTGGATATTTGACTTTTTGATAATTATGTGAGAGGAGGGTGGGTGGAAGATGTGTGTGGTAATTTAGTTAGTGTGAGATGGTTTTGTGGGGGTCTCTCTCCCTATCTCTCTGGTTAATGTTACTCTGAGTTGAGAGAACTGTTTTAGGTATGTTGTAATCAAGTATGGGGAGGGGAGTTTTTTAGAGAGTTGTGGTTAGTAGTGGAAGGGAGGTTGGGAGAGTTTGTGGAGTTGTATAACTATGTAGGTTTGAGGACACAGGGATGTGACAATATCTCTCTCTATGTGTATGATAGATAGATTATACAGGTTTTTGTTGGGAGTAGACTTGAACTGTTGTATTTATAGTATGTGATTTTACAATTAATTTGTAGTAGGAGTACATATTATTTGGAGGGAGTATGGGGACTTCAGGGAGGTGAGAAAGGTTGTTTATGTTATAGGGAGGTGGTGGAGAGAGAGAGATTGGAGATCTTTGAGGGGTTATTTTGAGTGGAGTTCTACAATTAGTACAGTTGTGGTAGTAGGATATGATAGGATTTATAGGTGTGACACACATTGTGAAGAAGAGTTGGACGTAGGAGGGATAGGGTTTTGATAGGTCTGGATGGAGAGGGTTTTAGAGTTATATCTCTCATATGTAGTAGGTGTAGATGTGTTTTATGATAATTTATGATGTTATTTACTTGTACATATATGTGATGGTGAGAGTCACTCTCTTGGTGAGATTGGGTGAGTTCAACTGTGGTGGGGTAGCAGGAGAAGTTGTTTTTAATTTGGATTGGAGGGTGTCATTAGTGGAATATTTTTTGTTTTTGGTGAGAGGGTTTGGTTTGGATGTACACTGGGATAGGGATGATAGTTTTTGGCAGTATTGTTGGTTGGTATTTTTTAGACTATAAGTATCATCTGGATGATACACAAAGGGATTGTATTTATTTCATTAGGTCTAGTTGGAAATGTTGGTTGAGAGGATTTACACATAGGTGTTAGAGGTGCAAATTATGTTTGGAGTTTTTTTGTGGGAACCTTTCATGTATACTTATAGAGTGAGAGTGATTTTTTGGAGTAAGGTTGTGTGGGTTTTTACAGGTCTTTTGGTGAAGTGTTGGGATTTTAATGTATTTTTATAGTTCATGAGTTTATAAGTCGGAGAGAGTGTTCAGTGGATTCATTTGTAGTTGTGATGTTATAGAGTTAATTCTTATGTTCTGTGAGTCTATGGAGTGTCACATGGACAGAGTTGAGTTAGGAGATTGTGACAGATGTGTGTGAGGGAAGACTTGTTCTTATATTTTGACATGATAATATGTATTTTTTATTGTTGTTAGACTGATATTGTAGCTGTAATGAGGTTGGATAGGGATAGGGTATATTTATTACTTAGTTTAAATTAGTCAATTTTAAATATTATAGTTTATGATGGTGTTGGAGTACACACTGGGGATATAGTCGATGTTGTTTATGTATGGGTGTCTGAGTGTGGTGAGTGAGGATGTTGAGATGGAGAGTGGTGATCATACTAGGAGGTGGCATTTATTTTTTATGTGAGTGGAAGTTTGAGATAGGATACAAGGTGGATGTGGAGCATTTGAGTGATGTGATTATCTGTTCATTTAGGTTTGGATAGATGTTGAATACATTTAATCTAGCAGGAGATGTTGAGAATGTTTTTGTATATTTGCTATAGGTTATAAAAAGTATGTTTTTGAGTACATACTCTTATCTACATGAAATAAGAGTTGTAGAGTATATTGACAGAACTTGAAGGATTGTGGTAACATGATGTTTCAGTTGAGAGAGTATGGTGTTGTATTATGAGGTTCTCAGATAGTCGTAGAATGGTGGTAGACTATGAGAGTTTTATTGTGTTGTAGTATATATTAGTTTATGGTGTGTGATATTCAAAGGGTGGACTAGATGATGATATAATCAGTCATTGTGTAGTGTGATAGTTTGAGTTCTGGAGTTTCATCAAGATAGAGAATTCATTAATACCAAACTAAGTGTAGAGTGGTAAGAGTGAGATGAGTTTGAGAAGACAGATCAGAGTATTTTACCAAGATGAGTAGAGGTGATTGAGGAGTTACTGAATGTGATGAGCTATTATCTCATTATGTAGTGAGTTTTTAGTCTGTTGGTGTACTATTTATGGTGAGATCTTATTTGGTGTGTAGGAGAGGGTGATGGTCACTTTCTCTTTGGGGGGGGATGTGTGGGGTGTATGGACTTACTGAGATTGCTTGGGGGGGTATGTTAGGAGTATTTGGGTGAGGATTTTTAGTGATGATAGTGTGAACTGAAAGGTGGACACGAAGTTTGATACGGACAAGTATTTATGGGAAAAGGGGAAGTTCTTACATAAGATGAGAGTTAGATTTTGGTAAGATATACGTTAGCATGTTAGAGAGAGTGGGGAGTAGTGTCAGGTTTAGAGGACAGAGTGAGGGGGATGGATTTACACGGTGGTAGTATTAGGAGTAATAGAGAGTTGGAGTTGTGGGAGGGGGGTAGTAAGATGTGGAGTTTTACGAGATGGGAGGGATTAGGAGATATCAGATGTGGACTATATCTGATACGAGAGGTGTGGTTTGACATAGTAGGGAGGTACATTAGTTACTCTAATGTTATTTATTAAATGAGTACATAATGGTGTTATTGAGTTATGGTTAATATTTTAATAATATTTAAGTAAAAAGTTAATTTTTTAAAAGAAAAAATAAAAAAAAAAAAAAAAAAAAAAAAAAAAAAAAAAAAGAAAAAAAATAAAAAAAAAAAAACAAAAAATAAAATAAAAATGAAAAAAAAAAAAAAAAAAAAAAAAACAAAAAAAAAAAAAAAAAAGAAAAAAAAAAAAAAATAAAAAAATAAAAAAACAAAAAAAAAAGCAAAAAAAAGAAAAAAAAAAAAAAAAAAAAAAAAAAAAAAAAAAAAAAGAAAAAAAAAAAAAAAAAAAAAAAAAAAAAAAAAGAAAAGAAAGAAAAAAAAAAAAAAAAAAAATTTATTTTTTTTTTTCAAAATTATTTATTTTTTTTTATTTTTTTTTTTTTATTTTTAAAGAAAAAAAAAGGAAAAAAAAAAAAAAAAAAATTTTTTAATAATATTATATAAAGATTTGTATAATATAAAATTTTATTTTTTTATTTTTTATTTAAGGGAAGAGAGAATGGTTGGGGGTTGGGGTTTGAGGGAGGGAAAGGGGGGGGGTTTTTTGGGTGTGGGGGGGTGGTTGGGTGGGTAGGGAGGGGGGAAGGGAAGGTGGGGTGGGGGGGGGGAGTTTCAAGAAAAAAAAAAAAGATATATTTATTAAGAAAAAAAAAAAAAAAAAAAAAAAAAAAAAAAAAAAAAAAAAAAAAAAAAAAAAAAAAAAAAAAAAAATATATTATTTTTAAATGATAAAAAAAAAAAATATTTTTATTTGATATTTTATTTTTATAATTTATTGATTATTTTTTAAAAAAAATAAAAAAAAAAAATATACTCTACTATAAATCATACTATC
>JAXGGA010008359.1:37500-40000 GCA_038373865.1 Uloborus plumipes
TTTTTTTTTTTTTTTTTTTTTTTTTTTTTTTTTTTTTTTTTTTTTTTTTTTTTTTTTTTTTTTTTTTTTTTTTTTTTTTTTTTTTTTTTTTTTTTTTTTTTTTTTTATTTTTTTTTTTTTTTTTTTTTTTTTTTTTTTTTTTTTTTTTTTTTTTTTTTTTTTTTTTTTTTTTTTTTTTTTTTTTTTTTTTTTTTTTTTTTTTTTTTTTTTTTTTTTTTTTTTTTTTTTTTTTTTTTTTTTTTTTTTTTTTTTTTTTTTTTTTTTTTTTTTTTTTTTTTTTTGTTTTTTTTTTTTTTTTTTTTTTTTTTTTTTTTTTTTTTTTTTTTTTTTTTTTTTTTTTTTTTTTTTTTTTTTTTTTTTTTTTTTTTTTTTTTTTTTTTTTTTTTTTTTTTTTTTTTTTTTTTTTTTTTTTTTTTTTTTTTTTTTTTTTTTTTTTTTTTTTTTTTTTTTTTTTTTTTTTTTTTTATTTTTTTTTTTTTTTTTTTTTTTTTTTTTTTTTTTTTTTTTTTTTTTTTTTTTTTTTTTTTTTTTTTTTTTTTTTTTTTTTTTTTTTTTTTTTTTTTTTTTTTTTTTTTTTTTTATTTTTTTTTTTTTTTTTTTTTTTTTTTTTTTTTTTTTTTTTTTTTTTTTTTTTTTTTTTTTTTTTTTTTTTTTTTTTTTTTTTTTTTTTTTTTTTTTTTTTTTTTTTTTTTTTTTTTTTTTTTTTTTTTTTTTTTTTTTTTTTTTTTTTTTTTTTTTTTTTTTTTTTTTTTTTTTTTTTTGTTTTTTTTTTTTTTTTTTTTTTTTTTTTTTTTTTTTTTTTTTTTTTTTTTTTTTTTTTTTTTTTTTTTTTTTTTTTTTTTTTTTTTTTTTTTTTTTTTTTTTTTTTTTTTTTTTTTTTTTTTGTTTTTTTTTTTTTTTTTTTTTTTTTTTTTTTTTTTTTTTTTTTTTTTTTTTTTTTTTTTTTTTTTTTTTTTTTTTTTTTTTTTTTTTTTTTTTTTTTTTTTTTTTTTTTTTTTTTTTTTTTTTTTTTTTTTTTTTTTTTTTTTTTTTTTTGTTTTTTTTTTTTTTTTTTTTTTTTTTTTTTTTTTTTTTTTTTTTTTTTTTTTTTTTTTTTTTTTTTTTGTTTTTTTTTTTTTTTTTTTTTTTTTTTTTTTTTTTTTTTTTTTTTTTTTTTTTTTTTTTTTTTTTTTTTTTTTTTTTTTTTTTTTTTTTTTTTTTTTTTTTTTTTTTTTTTTGTTTTTTTTTTTTTTTTTTTTTTTTTTTTTTTTTTTTTTTTTTTTTTTTTTTTTTTTTTTTTTTTTTTTTTTTTTTTTTTTTTTTTTTTTTTTTTTTTTTTTTTTTTTTTTTTTGTTTTTTTTTTTTTTTTTTTTTTTTTTTTTTTTTTTTTTTTTTTTTTTTTTTTTTTTTTTTTTTGTTTTTTTTTTTTTTTTTTTTTTTTTTTTTTTTTTTTTTTTTTTTTTTTTTTTTGTTTTTTTTTTTTTTTTTTTTTTTTTTTTTTTTTTTTTTTTTTTTTGTTTTTTTTTTTTTTTTTTTTTTTTTTTTTTTTTTTATTTTTTTTTTTTTTTTTTTTTTTTTGTTTTTTTTTTTTTTTTTTTTTTTTTGTTTTTTTTTTTTTTTTTTTTTTTTTTTTTATTTTTTTTTTTTTTTTTTTTTTTTTTTTTTTTTTTTTTTTTTTTTTTTTTTTTTTTTTTTTTATTTTTTTTTTTTTTTTTTTTTTGTTTTTTTTTTTTTTTTTTTTTTTTTTTTTTTTTTTTTTTTTTTTTTTTTTTTTTTTTTTTTTTTTTTTTTTTTTTTTTTTTTTTTTTTTTTTTTTTTTTTTTTTTTTTTTTTTGTTTTTTTTTTTTTTTTTTTTTTTTTTTTTTTTTTTTTTTTTTTTTTTTTTTTTGTTTTTTTTTTTTTTTTTTTTTTTTTTTTTTTTTTTTTTTTTTTTTTTTTTTTTTTTTTTTTTATTTTTTTTTTTTTTTTTTTTTTTTTTTTTTGTTTTTTTTTTTTTTTTTTTTGTTTTTTTTTTTTTTTTTTTTTTTTTTTTTTTTTTTTTTTTTTGTTTTTTTTTTTTTTTTTTTTTTGTTTTTTTTTTTTTTTTTTTTTTTTTTTTTTTTTTTTTTTTTTTTTTTTTTTTTTTTTTTTTTTTTTGTTTTTTTTTTTGTTTTTTTTTTTTTTTTTTTTTTTTTTTTTTTTTTTTTTTTTTTTTTTTGTTTTTTTTTTTTTTTTTTTTTTTTTTTTTTTTTTTTTTTTTTTTTTTTTTTTTTTTTTTTTTTTTTTTTTTTTTTTTTTTTTTTTTTTTTTTTTTTTTTTTTTTTTTTTTTTTTTTTTTTTTTTTTTTTTTTTTTTTTTTTTTTTTTTTTTTTTTTTTTTTTTTTTTTTTTTTTTTTTTTTTTTTTTTTTTTTTTTTTTTTTTGTTTTTTTTTTTTTTTTGTTTTTTTTTTTTTTTTTTTTTTTTTTTTGTTTTTTTTTTTTTTTTTTTTTTTTTTTTTTTTTTTTTTTTTTTTTTTTTTTTTTTTTTTGTTTTTTTTTTTTT
>JAXGGA010008359.1:45000-57395 GCA_038373865.1 Uloborus plumipes
CAAATTATAAGGAACCTGCTTAGATCGATGTGTGTTCCCGTGTAAGGAGTGATCTTAAATGCTTATGGGGGAAAAGTTCACTTCCTTCTATATCGATCAACGAATACAATCTAAGGTAAGATAATACTATACGAAATATCGCAATGTTAAAAAGAATTTAAAACAAAAAGATGTACTATTTTTTTTCAAAAAGGTTGTGTCTTTTAGAAAATCAGTTGAGCAAAATCTGTTTGATATTTCATTACGAAAATGCAAGGATTTTGTTCTCTGTTCTTGCAAAATTAAAGTTCCTATAGCTGAAAGGGCATTTTTAACGAATCAAAGAACACTAGGTAAAATGCTAATGGGAAATGTTGATACAAAAGCAAGCAAAATTATTGAAAAGTGATTAAAACGGAACGACATAGCAGCTAGCTGAAAGAGCTAAAAATACTCAATGCAAGATATTGTAGAAACAACAGGTAGACTTTCTTTCTAATACAGGACAGATTTTGAATTTTTCTAATTCTTCTCACGAAAATGAAGTTACGATTTCTGCCTATGAACAACTTAAAACGAAAAGCACAGTTATAAGTCAAGATTATCCTTCAACTTCGCAAATGAGAACTAGACTTCTAAATGTAGCACAGGCCTGTGACAGAACTGGTGTCCGATAGGTCAGCTTCAATCCTCATAAATGCTGCTTTGCAAGATATAGGAATAATTACGAAAGAAAATTTTTCTAAAGTAGTCGAATGAAGTAAAATTAAAAAGGAAAAGAACAAAAACCGTTTTAATTTGAAAAGGTAAATTAAGAACTTTCTTCATCACCAGAATATGGATTGTACTTCGACAGTCAAAAAGACAAGACTTAAATTTAAATTAAGGAAGGAAAAAGAGGAGCTGAAATAACAATCACAGAAGAGCATAATGCTTTAGTTTTAGAGCCTGGATATAAAAATGTTGACCATGCACTCCCAAATCTAGTAGTTTAAATGCGATAAAAATTAGCACATTAAGTTTTTTTAGAGAAAAGTGCTGACATTTCTAAGGTACAAGCGTGTAACGGAACCGTGGTCAATACAGGATCTAAAAATGGTTTGATGATACAAATTGAGCTCTCTGTTGGACGACCTTTACAATGGTTTATTTGCTTATTGCATACTAATGAATTACCGATACGTCATCTAATGGAGCATTGTGATGGAACAATTTCAGCCCCTAAAGGGTTTTGTGGAAACATTGGGGGGAAACTAGAAT
The DNA here is from genome assembly GCA_038373865.1 of Uloborus plumipes. NCBI lineage: Eukaryota > Metazoa > Arthropoda > Arachnida > Araneae > Uloboridae > Uloborus > Uloborus plumipes. The sequence goes on from JAXGGA010008359.1 coordinate 46,240, forward strand.
CTTGTGAAGGTATGCCTGTAGTTCACTTTTGAAAGGATACAAGTAACTTTGCCCGAGATTGCCTTTAATGAACTTAGTACGGACCAGGGGTATCTCAACGAAATGTGAACTGGAACTTCAAATGGAAAAAATCCTTTCAACTTGTCACCAAATGCTCCAGAAAAAATGATTCATGCCAGATGGCTAACGAAAGCAAATGAAATTTTGCGGCCCATCGGAGAACTTGAGAATATTAGCACAATATGTTATTAGAGTAGACATGCATGTGGTTTGATATTAAATCTAAATCATCATGTCGGTACGGTAGTCAACATTTTTACAGCATAATAAAAAATCTTAATTTTTACCTAAAGAGCTAAAGAATATAGTAGATAAAACACTGCGATGAAACGTTTATTTTGGGAATCCGGAGAAAATTATACTATCTATGCTGTCTGATGATAAAATACACGTGAGAAAGTTGGACCTTCGAAGATTTTTAGAGTGTAGACAGATGGCTGAACTCGATAAAAATGTTCGAGAATTCAAGATTCTCATTGTACATTTCAACGTAGATAACTATATGGATTTAATTGACTGGAATTCAGTTAACCTTTCCGAGCACTCGATTACGAAGTCTATTTCTTCTAATGAGATAAACTAGATGATGATTCTGGATATTCCTGAGGATATTAATATTTTAAAATATCCATGCCATTCACAAGAACTAGAGCGCTGTATGAAAATAGTTACTGATACATCAGCAGCTGTATGTGGCAATGACGCTCTGGACGGATTTATTACATCAAGGATAGCATCGAGAATTTTGTTGCCTAAATTTGAAACTAAAAGACAATATTGTGAAGTTATGTTAGACAACTAACCTAAATATTTGAAGACAAATTATAGGAGTTGTAATGAGCTTGTTATGCAGTCATCTTTATCTGACGAGATCTTGGTTTATTTTCTCAAGGAAAACATGCAAAGAGTAGCATTAAACTTTCTTAAATATAACAATTTTATAGAATTTTCTATGGTAAATAGGCAGATGAAGATAACTTCGTAGGAAGCTAAAACTTCAAAAATATCGTTACACCTATAGGTGGCAACTTTTCCGCATACAGGCTAATTAATTGCGATAAACTTTTTTTTTCGAGCGTTTTCACTCCACCCTAGTGAACAGTCCGATTTGAACAAACTTTTTTTTGTTCGAAAGATCTTTTCAAGGATACTTCATTCCCGTATCTACATTTCCGATTTGAACAATTTTTCGTTCAACATTGAACCGCTCAATCAAGCTGTCACCCATAGTAACTTTTGAATGAACAGTCCAATTTAAACAAACTTTTTTTGTTCGAAGCATCTCGGCAAGGATACTTTATTACCGTATTTAAATTTTCAATTTGAACATTTTTGGTTCAACATTGAACCGTTCAAGCAACCTTTCCCCAACTAATAACTTTTGAGTGAACCGTCCGAATGGAATAAACTTTTTTTTGTTCGAAAGATCTCGGCGAGTACAGCTCATTCCCATATTTGATTTTTCGATTTGAACAATTTTTGGTTCAACTTTGAACCGTTCAAACAACCTGTCCCGCGATGCTAACTTTTGAATGAACTGTCCGATTTGAACAAACTTTTTTTTGTTCGAAATATCTTATCAAGGATACTTCATTCCCGTATCTACATTTCCGATTTGAACAATTTTTCGTTCAACATTGAACCGCTCAATCAAGCTGTCACCCCTAATAACTTTTGAGTGAACAGTCCGATTTCAATAAACTTTTTTTTTTGTTCGAAGGATAGCAAGGATACTTCATTACAGTATTTAAATTTTCCATTTGAGCATTTTTTCGTTCAACATTGAACCGTTCAAGCAACCTTTCCCCACCTAATAACTTTTGAGTGAATCGTCCGAATAGAATAAACTTTTTTTTTGTTTGAAAGATCTCGGAGAGGCTTTCCATATTTCGCTTTTTGATTTGAACCATTTTTCGTTCAATATTGAACCGTTCAGAAAAAAAAAAATTAACATTAGCGTCTACGGGGAATTTAAGTTGAATGTTGATCCTGAACTTAAAGTCGGATTTCCTTCAAACTAACTTTGTAAGAAAATGGTTTTGATAAATAATGTTTGTAAAGTACTTTTCTGAATAATCTTCTGTGAGGACTCTGATTCCGACTCCGCGAACATGGCGGAAATGCAGGCTGAGAAAAAAAATGACTGAACGTGCAGACGATTTTTTGTTTATTTGTTTTTTTGTTTTATTTTATTTATTATTATTATTATTATTATTTTTTTTTTTTTTGCAGACGATTTTTTTTGTAACAAAACAAAACGAGAACATTTTATTTTTTATTTATATTTAACTACTGGCAACGGATTAGTAGTGAAATTCGAGACATTTTATTAACGGACGAGTTTTTTTTTTTCTTTTTTTTTTTTCTGTCTTTGATAAAGTGTGTTTTGATGCTCTTTGTACTTTTATTTATTTATTTATTTATTTTTATTATTAGTATTTTTTCTTTTTTTGAAAACGATGGAAGATTTTTTCTACGGAGGAACTGTAACAGTTACACTCTTTAAAAGGTGCGACAAAATTTTATTTATTCGTGAATTACTTTTTACGTGTCTATTTCATCTGATGAGATGGGTATATTTTGCTTTTCGAAATCAGCTCTAAGTGCTAAAAAGGTATGTTTGACATAATTTTCAGTCTCAGATAATCAAGAAAATAATGATTAGATGCGAGAATGCCGATGTCGATGTACGGGAAAGTAGGCTCGTTTAGTTCTTGACAGAACTTCTTGTTACAAACTCTAAGAATATTTTTCTTAAGTAGGCAGCTTTTTGTTTTTCTTACACGTGTCCTTGCATACGAGCAAATGCGATCGATTGAAAACCAATTAAAAATGATAAAAATCTTTGAAATGTAGTTTAGAAGAGGCATTTTCAAAATTACGATTTATTCATTTTTCAACTCATTTTGGAAATCAAAACGGGATCTATAAAAGAAATAAATGATCAAATACGTAAAAAATAGATAACTAAAAATTTTGGAGAATAATAAATGGGAGATAGCAAAAATTAATCATAGTTGAATGAGTATCATGCAATAGCCTTACCGTGCGTTTATTGAAACACTTTAAGATGACTATTATTGCTTAAAGATATCAAATAAAGTTTTGTAGTAGATACTGAGCAAAGTAATATGGTTTGCTTTCAGAAGAAATATTTTTGTATACTAAATTAAATAAAAAACGTATTACTCAAAGTAAAAATTTTCTTTCGGAAATATTCTCTATTCATTTTTTCATGTAATATAATTTTTGAAAATTGATTTTCACTATTAATCAACAAAATACAAAACATATTCAAAGACCTAGCCAAAACACCAACCCGTAATATCAAATAGACAATTGCGTACGAGGAATTCCGATGAAAATGATGGAAATATACCTGATGATAGTTGAATGAGTATCATGCCATAACCTTACCGTGCGTTTATTGAATCTATGAGATGACTAGTATTCTTTGAGGATATAAGACAAGTTACGTTAGAGGAATTTTAACATTGAAGAAATTATTCCAGGTCAAAACAAATCATTCAGAATAAGGGTAGTTTAGCTCAATAGTTAAGGATATTCAGCAAAGTAATATGTTTTTCTTTCAGAATGAAGAATAATTTTCGTACACTAAATTAAATAGAAAAAATATTATTCTAAGTTAAAATTTTCCTTTGAAAATATTCGCTGTACTGCTTTTTACAATTTGCAGTTTTCCTGTGCAATATAATTTTTTAAAGGTATTTTTACTATTAATCAACAAAATACAAAATATATTCAAAGAAATATCCAAATCACCAGCAGTAATATCAAATAGACAATCGGCATACGAGGAAATACACCTGATGAAATATGCAGGGAATCTCTCTTCGGACACCATGTGTGGATAACATTCGATATCACACAGAATTCTATTTACGAAGAGCTTCTTTTTTTAATCTTCTTTTGTTGAACGAAAATTCCTATTTGTCCTCTCTTTGTTCAAAGTCTCGCATGAGGGGATGCAATTCCCTGTTTGTATATTTTTATACCTCATGCGGGCTCGTTATGAGCCCAAAAGTAAAATTGAAAACCAAAACTTTGTTTTGTCTTTCTGGATTTCGGCATGGATTTGGGAAACAAGTATTCGGGTGCACCAAGCTTTGATTTTCTTTGCAGAGGTGATGATTTTTTAGGGAATCATGTACTGAAGAGGAATTCAATTTTATAAAATTTGATTTTCTTAGATATATGAGAGTTGTATATTTTATAGAAAAAGAAGTGTCGAATAAAATAGACATATATATTGATTTCAATATTCTAATAAAAGACAAGAGAGACGTGGGTAAGTAATATTAGATCTAGCTTTATCTTGCCTTCCATTTTGTTTATGTACTTAAGGAAATATTTACGGCTTAGTTATTGTCTTCTATTTGTTTCTAGCAAATGTGTTGAGAAAAACATGATTTATTTTTATCATCTCTTCTTAAATTTCTTATGCTTGAGAACTATAATCCCCGTTTTACAAATAAATTTAAGCATTAATGTAGTCCTCCGAACTTTATTGCTTGTCAGCTGGCCTTCCCTAATTGGATTGGTATAAAGTGATGTATTAGTCCCTCAATATTTGAAATATTTTTATCCCTAAATGGGTGAATCCAAAATTAAACATATATTTCCTGATAATTAAAAATAGCTGATTGTTCTAAGCAACAGGAAGAAAATCATATAATTTTACTTTTCCATACAAAAGATATATTGGCGAAAGACTTTCATGTTTTTTTTGTTTTTTTTTTTTCCCGAAAAGTCTGAAATGATTAATGCATATATGAATGAAAATAATACAGTATCATTCATTTCTTGAAAGAGTAATTAAAAAGAAAGTTCCGAATTTCAAACAATACGGGTTCTTTTTCAATCATTGAAAGTATGCATAAAATAATGAAAAGATGATTCGAAATCCATGTTAGGGTTCCGTTTCTGTACACCTTTAGAAACAATAATGAACGTGAAAGGAAAATTCCGTTGATGAAATATTTTAATTACATCGTCATATTGATCTCTTCAAAATTAATCATGTGTTCCTGCAAAGTTTAAATGAACTTCCGAAATGCCTTCTTTATTTCACTTCTCTCGAAATAAATTAATAATTGCAGAAATGTAAGTGACAGGTATATAATTAAAGAGGCACCTGCATTTTAAATCACAAGCTGAAGTGATTTATTCAACACTATAGTCAATGATTGTTTTTAAATAAAGCATTAAATTGAACATATGTCGACGGTGAATTTTAAAACAATGAATTCAGGCGGGAGTATGACACACAAAAAAGTTTTAATTTAACTTATTACTTGTGCGCCCACTTAGCAGATTTATTCACTGTTTTATGGCCTCAAAATTTCAATCAAAGCTGTGTTGCATGTTTCCAAGTTACAAGGCGTCCTTTAACCCCTTTATGCCCAGTAGCCTAAAAACGGAACGCTTGTTAGTTACTGCATACAAAAACCTGTAATGGGTATATTCTTTTACTAAAGCTGTTTTTCATAAGTTAAATAGTCCTTCTTCTTGAGAAAACCAGATAGAACCACTGGTTGGATATCAGAGTTTATTTATTGACAGCTGTTTTCAGACAAATCAGTCAAGCAACGATCCAGCGAAGGTAGAAACAGAAAGTAAACTTTTTTGCGAACTTATTTTTTATAAAATTAAACTATTTTAAAGTGATTTGACTAAAATTGTTCACAGATGCCTTCTGTAATGTTACTTTGCAAAAGTAAAGTCAAGTATGGTCGTATTTTGCGCATATATCTGCTTTGTGTCCCATAAACCGGGCGTTAAATAACTTAATAAATATGTCAACGGCGAACTATTTTAAGCCTAAAATGTATGTAAACCATTCCAAGTAAGAGTTTTAAGCAGATAAAAATTGAAAAAAATTAAAAAAAAAATCTTGGGCATAAATGGGTTAAGGTAAAGGAAAGGGAGTTAGGGGAAAAGAAGCATTTTTAGAAAGTATATTCTTATTCCTTCCACTAAAGTTTTGTAAATAATATATGTAAGCAATTTTCTAATAAAATTTTTTATTTCTTGCTCGAATTTTTGTAACTGAAGCAAGTCCTGCAATTTGGGATTTTTATTTTGGATCACTTTTTTTTCTTCAGAAGAACTAACGTGATTTGTTATTCGTTTATCAGTCATTCCCTTCAGATCGTAAAATATTTACTTGTTATACAAACCTCGGGTCACTCTTCAACTGTCCCCTGTTCTTGTCATTTCTTTCTGAGAATGAATTGTTGTGACGTAAAAGGTTGCCTACTCTGTAAACAAAGCCTTGTGGCATATATGTATTGTGGAAGTCGGATTTTACACCAAATCACAATGCAGTTGAAAAAGTAAAGCAGCATATCCCAAATTGCCAGCCTGGCCGGCACAAGACAACAACAACAACAACATACAAACCTAGTTTATGCTCATTACTTCTCAGTAATTTATTTGTTTGTTGTGCTTTTTGAAGAAATAAAATTTTGTGCCCCATAACTTTTCGTATTAGGGCGCTTTTCCACTTACCGACACGGCAACGATAAATCGTAAGCGATTGTCGTCATCCGACATTGGAGCACGCAAAATGCATTAAAATATGCTATGCGTTTTTTCATCTCACGATTCTAGGACGATTGTACCGTCTCCGACCGAACGCTGTCGTTTGTCGTCCCATTCGTGTCGGATGGCATCCGTCTCGCCTTTAAAATCGCGACGATATTCATCCATCTGTTTACTTTCTTCGAACTATAGCAATGGCGTTTAAATTCGACATCTCTGTATTAATAAATATAAGCTTCAATTTGCAGACGATAAACAAAAGATGTAACAATAAAACAATTTTATTCATTTTATTTGGTATTTTGTTTCATTATTGTTGCTCAGACGATTTTTAATGCTACAAAAAAACTCAAATTTTCATTCTGATAGTGTTGGCGCCGTCGAGCGATGAAAGGCGAATCTATTCGCCCAGAAGCGATGGTGTCAACGAAGAGACGATTGACAACGAAACATTTATTAACGAATTCTCTTCATTGTAAGAAAATGGGGATATACTCGCTTAGTACTAAAGAGCACTACAATTACGAAAACGAAACAGAACAACAATATTACGACGAGACGACCAACTATATCATGGCGAACTGTGGACTTAATTTGAAGAAGTTCTATGGAAACTCTTTGGGAGTATTAGCGCTCTTGGAGATTAGATCTGCCATTTATCGCTCTGTGATTCCAGCAGATAGTATGCGTTTCGTTCTTGGTAAATAAGGTGAGAATGTAATAAAGTTGTGAATATCATGCACTCAATATCGTATTTTCATTTGTTTTCTTTTTCTGGAGGTAAAGTAAATATAACAGTCGTAATCTGTTAAATGGAGGAGCCATAATAATATACGTGTGAGCAGTGCTATCTCAAAATGAAATGCGGTGGAAAATGACATGTTCGGAGAAACGATATCGTTTGAGTGGAAAAACAGTGCTATAAACGACACGACGCGGTACTTATCGTTGCAGTATTACCGTCCGACTTTCGTCGTTGTCGTGTCGTCAAGTGGAAAAGCGCCCTTAGGAGCAATTACAGGTTGCCTATCCTGTAAACAAGGCCTTATGGCATATAAATGTGGAAGTTGGATTTTACATCAAATCACAATGCAGCTGAAAAGTAAATTAGCATATCCCAAATAGCCAGCCTGGCCGGCACAAGACAACAACAACAACATACAAACCTAGTTTATGCTCATTACTTCTCATTAACTTATTTGTTTGTTGTGCTCTTTGAAGAAATAAAATTTTGTGCCCCAAAACTTTTCCGTATTAGGAGGAATTTTTCAGTTTTTGAAATAACAAGAATTAATTTCAAATTTTATTTCCTTTTCTATGACTGTGCTCTAAAATATTAGCTTTTTGCGATTGAACGCACAAAATACTTTTCTTAGTTTTCAAAAATTCTCGCATGTATTATATTCTGCGAATCGCCTCCAATTTACTAGTGTAATAATATTTTGTTGAAAGGCACATTGCAACTTGTACGAAACCTCCTGCAAACATAATAAATTTCATGGGAGAAAGTGAACGGTTCAGGTATGAAATTTATAATGGCAACTTAAAACTTTTCGTGACAAAGCAAAAGATGCTGAACTTAAAATTTCACAAAATGTGTTTTTCCTTCTTTGTAACCTCTAAAAACGTAATAGTTATCTGAAGATTTATGGATTTTATCACAAGTACATGGATGTTGCTTTATTCTCCCCGAGGTCTGCAAATTGCAAAAAGTAATGAACTGTAGCATCAAGTGGATGAAATATGCTTACCCTTTGTTGCTGTGGAAACAAATGATTCAGGAAAATTTCCCAAGTGCGTCATTCGTGGAAACCTTCGTCTCGAAGTTCTTTTAATGCTGAACTATTTTCACGAAAGATAAAAACTGGTCGGAAGAAAACTTGTTTTTGAGATAAAGTTATTGAAAATGTTGCACAGCCAAATCTGTAAAAGGATTATGTTATATTAGGCATGCACCAATGTTTCTTTGCAATTATTTTTTGAGGTACTCACTTAAATAAATATACTGCATTTGCTAGCGTAAAACATATGTAAAAATGATTTAAAAAAGGGTTGCATTATAGCATTAATGTAGATTTTTTTTTAAATGGTGCATGATTACAGAAAGGAGAGTACATTGTCGGAAGAAAATTGTAATTTAATACATCTGTGAAAAGATTGTTAAATAAATATTCATTACTGTTCCTAAGTGATTTCTTTATAGAGTGAGAACATTGGAAGTAATATATTTTACGTTTTGCATATGATGTATGCAAACAAACCTTTGATAGAAAGTTAAAATGTTTGCGTCTTAACCTATCAACGTCAAGATTAAGTAATAATTTTAGTAATCAGCAATTTTTTTCCCATGTTTTTCATTCAATGCGCAGTTTATTTTCATATAGTGTAAGTTGAGGTATTACGCTCCACTTAAGCATAAGCTTGTTTAAGTCTTTAAAAAAAAAATAGAATGAAATTTTGTCTCGATGTTGCATAATAAAAATCCTATTTTTATATTGTATATAATTTGATTTTTAAAAATCATTTACAATAATTTTGTCTCAATGTTGCATAATAAAAATCCTATTTTTATGTTGTATATAATTATATTTGATTCTTAAAAATCATTTATTATAGTTTTGTCTCGATGTTGAATAATAAAAATCCTATTTTTATATTGTATATAATTTGATTCTTAAAAATAATTTATTATGATTTTGTCTCAATGTTGAATAATAAAAATCCTATTTTTATATTGTATATAATTTGATTTTTAAAAATCATTTATTATAATTTTGTCTCAATGTTGCATAATAAAAATCCTATTTTTATATTGTATATAATTTTGATTTCTAAAAACATATTTTATCTAACATTATTTTCCATATTAAATTGCACGTTTCTTATCCTGAAACATCCCTTTCGTTGAAACACCCCAACAGTTAATTTCAATGAACCGCATGAAGTAACAGTTGTGACATATCTCGTTGAGAAAAAGAAAAGAGTATTAGAACAAACGAAGCTTTTACACAATGTGTTTTTTCAACTAATTTATTTATAATGTGTTTTTGTCACTCTTTTATTGTGTGATTGTGTAGTCAAAATTAATAGGGAGTCGATAAAAGTTTCAGAAAACATGTTTTCTGAATGTGTCACTATTGGTTATATATTTTATACAACGCCACGTACCAGTTGTGTAACTTAATTTTATGTGAGCTTTGTAGCACGAAAAAACATTAAATTTAGCATTTAAATCAGTATGTAGTACATATATTTTTTTACTTTGTTTGATGACAAATTGTTGTTTCAGTCTAGAAGTTCATAATTTGTATTCTATAATATTAGTGGTTTCTGTTAAAATCACGAAATCTAAATGGAAATTATATTTGAAAATATGTTCCATGCTTAATTTGCTGAGATGATTTTCAGCGTATTATCTACGCATATTATCGCTCTTTCCCAGCAATAATATTTATTATACATCATTTTAAGGTCAAAAATTACAGTGAATTCATTCCCCTAGGCAAAATCTCCGAACAGATCGAATTTGAAATGTGATATTCTAAAATTGAAGAAACATTTTCGGGAAAAGTAATTAAGTTGGGTTTTTGCATTCAGTATTAGCTCGAATACTTTATATTTGTTTAACAATTAAATTAATTGCATCATAAGTGCTCGCAAACTATTACCCATTTAAAGGGAAAAATTGTGTAAGGGATAAGTTACAACTCCACATTTGTGTGCAAACAAAAATACCAGAACCATTTCTAGGCATTTATTTTTTGCATTGAGTGGTTTTTTTTTTCCCAACGTATTAGACAGCTCAGAAAAAAGTCTTAAGTTATTGCATCATCTTTATAATGATATTAGAAGAATAAAAATTTACAAATTTCCTGCTACTTGTGTTTTATAAATAGATGAAATTTATTCAAAATATTTAAGCGGAATGACATATTTACTTGGTGGCATATTTTTTGGGTTCCATTTAGCGAAATAAAGGAACGCAATTATGATCAATATGCATTATTTTCATCTTACAGGAACAGAAAAGACAACAAAACACGGATGTACTTTAAAATATTGATATAATTGAGGTGAAAGAACAAAAAGTGTAGCACTGAAATTGTGACTCTAATTATTTTTTTTTCTAGTTGTACACATTATTTATCAATTTTAGCAACGTTTTAAACACATTCTAACATTCATAAAATCATATTTCACCGAAACATTTGTATTCAATTACTTAGCTCAAAAAGAAAACAAAGCGGAAAAGGTCAGAATAATTACGAGGACGAAGAAAAAACTCTTGGTATGATAGCTAATAGCAGTTAATAAGTAAACATACTTAAGCTACGTTTTAAATAACCCAATATCTGGGTTATTCCCCTGATGACAGTTCCTTTTAATGCTTTCTTCTAAAATGTGCATAAGTCAGTAGTCCTTGCTGTACGACGTAAATATGATTAATATTCATCCACAAATGGTTTTTTACGACAATTAAAAGTGTTTATCGTTTGCATGTGACTTCCTACTGAGAACAATTAATTGTTTTT
>JAXGGA010008360.1:0-57390 GCA_038373865.1 Uloborus plumipes
GAACGGACCCATTATGTCCAGAAAATAATTTCGATATATGGAGATTTTTTTTATATATAGAAACTGCTTTTCGATGTAATAAATATAGAGATTTGATTTCTGTTCGATATATAGAAAATTTCAATATGTGGAAGTTTGATATATGGAGGTTCGACTGTATATTCTTTACATATTGTTCCTTCGATAAAGTGACAAGTTCTGTAGCATCACTTTTTGCTGTATCTGAACAAATGATGCGATGGCGTAGCTAGGGAGGGAGGGGGGGGGTCATAACCCTGCCAATGAAGCAAGAAAATTATATGTATGAAAACACATTTGAGGGCCTAAAATCGTACTTTCGACCTTTTATTTCGAAAATTTCCAATGTGTGTGACCCCCCCCCCCCCCATAGAAAAATGTCTTGCTATGCCACTAAAATGATACGGTCAATCATGTATTTTCCTGCTTTATAGTTTTCTTCTTAATAATACTGCAAACTTTTGAATGATCGTAGTCTAAGCAAGTAAAAAGCGTTTTATTTGAGAATTAAGTAAACGTATTTGAAAATTAGAATACTGTGAAAGCCAATGCACAAATTGTAAGAGAATTTTCTTTTATAAATTCACTGTAGTCATTGTTTGAATATGTACAAGGAATAGAATTCGAGGAAGAAAAAAAACTGACGAAATTTCATTTAGCTTGAAGTAAATAAAAATGAATCATGTTCAATCAAAACAAGTACACTGAAATTATTATTTGAGTAGAATGTTAAATGCAGACCTCATGTTACAATTTCAAATTTTTGATTAAGAGAAATATCAAGTATTGGATTTAAATACACAGTGAAGCTCCTTTTGTATGTTTTCAATCAGTTCGCTAAATCCGTCTCAACAGAGTCCAGTGCATATTAACGTGCACTGCAACACTTTTTTTTTTTTTTTAATTCTACCATAAAAAACGTATAAACGGTTCAACACTGTATTAGGGTAAACAATCATACATAATATATAATGATAACGATGATTTCAGACATTGTTTCAAGCTTAATCAAATGCTCACTCGTACTTCACCTTATAATTATATCCTTCATCTACTTTATTGTGGTGTGAAAAATTAAATTGTATCATCTGTACTATCGCTATATATAGAGCTAACGAAGGTGTTTATGTCATTAGCTTAAAAATAAATTATGAGCACCGCTAAAAAAGTAGACAAAGAAAGAGAAAATATAACCTAACATTCTGTGAATTATGCTTTTGTTAGTTGAAAAAATGATGGGAATGATTGCAAATTTTAGGCTGAAAGTGCACGTTTTCCGTATTTCTCCCATAGTATTTCCCATTCCGTATTTCTCCCATCGCGCGCGATAGCCATTCAGTATGTAAACAGCAGGTTCGCGGCAAATTGTGATCACGTGATCCGTGAGTATGACGTCACATGAATAGACCCCAAAGAATTCACAGCGCATGCAAATCACACATGCACAGTATTTCAGACTGAACATTAAGCATCACAACGAAAAAAATTAAGTGTAGAGAACATCAATATTACAATATTGTCCCAGATGGATAATAACCAGACTTCCGGACAAACCGGTTTCTTGTCCCTGTACCACCGATGCATCCCTTATTAATGGTTTTGATGTAATCAATATTTTAAACTCCATACTGGAAATATTTTTAATGCATTGTTATGTAACTATGCTGAGAAGGCAATATTTTGTAGTTTTTAGGGAGAAAGGGGCACTGGTCCCCAAAATGTTTTCGACCAATTCTTTTCCCATATAACTCATAACTAACCTTTAAAAATGAGTGTTTGTAACAATTTTGCATTTATATTTTTTTAAATATTTAAAATTTCACATCTTTTCTGTAACATTTTGCTCTCTTTTGGACTGTGGCTGAAAGCGACACCTTTTGTTCATTTTGCAGTAAGAGTTATAATTTTATTTTCTTTCTGTGGCAACGTAATGTTTGTTGCTTTTTGTATGTGATGTTCAGTGTCGTAAAATTAATGAAAATCTAAAAATCAACCATGAAAGTAAGTGAAATTGACTTTTATTTTTCATTAAGAATTCTTTAATTCAATTCTATTATTGATATGCTATTGTGTTACAAACACCTTTAGTAGATATGTTTGCCTAGTTCGCAGATGGATTCAGATTTTTATTTCGCCGCATGTATGCTTACATTTCGTGTCACATTAATCACTATCTCGGTTATGTATTTTTGTGTTTGGATTTGCATGACCCATATATTCCTTACTTGTTATGTCGTAATTATTTGTAATTCTCTTAAATTTTTGACAGCTGAACATATCATACCCTGCTACTGGCTGCCAAAAACTCATCGAGATCGACGATGAGAAAAAAATTCGTATGTTCTATGAAAAGCGTATGGGACATGAAGTTGAAGCTGACGGTTTAGGAGATGAATGGAAAGTAAGTTTTTTCATTAACTTCAGTTTCTTTACAATGTTTATAAAACATATTAAACTATGCATTGACCTTACTTGCTGCTAGTGGTCATTTTATGTACCCTTTAAACTTTGTATCATTAAAGGCTGAAGCGTACAAAGACTTTAGTGCGCTTTCCCGCAAGATTTGTAAGTGCCTTGCCTACCCTTCTAGAGGAAAGTTATTTTAAATGTCATGAACTTTTTTTCAGTGTGCTGCTCATAGTTGTTCTAATGCTATTTTTCTGGATTATGCGGTACGCTCGACTAAGGGGTGCTGCGCAATCACTGATGGTTTTTGAAAATATTAAATTCATTGCACATTTGTTTCGTACTTCACATGTTTGTATTAATATTAATCTCTTCTGGTGTATTTTTTCTGAAATCTGTGAAGCATTAACTTTTGTCTGCATTAATTGTTCAGATTTAGTTTACTTCACTACTAAGGGTTTTAACTTCTAAACTGTGTTCTCTCATAGAAAGTGATCATATTGATTTGCTGATTGCTATTCTTTGTGTCAGTGTATTAAATTGCAGTGTATTAAAAGTTCATACAAAGCAACTTCTGAATTTAGACAAGTCTTAGACCTCAACATTCGTAGCCAATTCAAGCTATTTGTCTTTGCAATTTTAAATTATTCGTATTGTTTTATTTGTGGTATCCAAACGTATATTATATTCTTTCACATTTGGACAAGTTTTGTTAGTTTTTAAATATTGAAAGAAGAAAAGTAGTTTCTAAATATGCATGCTCATTTGAAGTTTATGTGTAAGATTCTGGTTAGTCTCCTATCCCCTATAATCCTAATATTGTGTTTATTTCCAGGGGTATGTTGTTCGCATTAGTGGAGGAAATGACAAGCAAGGTTTTCCAATGAAGCAGGGTGTGTTAACATCTGGTCGAGTTAGGCTTCTCCTGTCTAAAGGGCATTCTTGTTATCGACCACGAAGAACTGGTGAAAGGAAGCGTAAATCTGTAAGAGGATGCATCGTTGACTCCAACTTGAGTGTCTTATGTTTAGTAGTTGTTAAAAAAGGTAAGGGGGGCTGACATATATTCTGACTAGTTCTTTCCTACATACATTAAAATAGTGTTTTTACTTGGAAAACTGCTCATTAAAAATTAAGAAAAAAGTATTAGGATGTCAATATGGTAACTTATCAAACAACATTTTATGCTAGAAAATTTTCGATTTTATTCAGGGTGTCAATGATTTAAATCAATTGATTTAAATCAATTGATTTTTTTAAAAAGATCATTGATTTAAATCACTTTTCATTTTAATCCTTAAAAAATTCTCTTGCACAATTTCATTATTTTTACCATTTTCTTTTAGAGCTTTGATTTTCATCTAATAAATGGAAAAGTAATCCTACTCATCTCCCCCTCCACAGATGCTGGAAGGTTGCATTCCAAATAATATGTATGCACAAATAGTGCTATTTGTTGTCTAATATGTGAAATAAAGAAAATATGTGCAGGGTGCAGGGCAGGTGTTGCAAAGAGTGAATTGAGGGGGGAGGAACATAATAGAATGTGTGTGATATACTTTCAGTGAAAAGAAAAAACAAAAACAACCACAGAAGATGAATTTTCTATGCCTTGCAGTAGCAACCGGGGGGGGGGGGGCAGTCTTTATTAGTGGCTGAAATGGAACATTCTAGCTTTTCAAAACATAAGCAAAATAAAGAGGGGGGGGGGGCTGAATGAAGTGAGGATTGGGTTGAGCACTTCCCCAATTAATGGGTTGAGCTGCCCCATTTGATTTTTATCCTAGCTAGTATACAGGATTATTTTCAGATTGGCTCCTAACACTTTTTTCTGGGTTTCTTACTGGTGAAACTTTACTTCAACGGTGTTTTGGTATGTATAAAAACTTAGGTTAAGTTCTTCATAAATCAAAATTAATTAATAACTGAAGTTTCTAATTTTTTTTTTAAAAATAAAAAAAATCCGATATTTTTGATTTTTTTAAAAAAGTCATTGATTTTTTTACACCCTGATTTTATTGCAGGTAGAAATACCTCCCCCCTCCTTTTCCACGGAAAAAACTGGATATTGTTTTTTGTGTAGCTGTACACAATATGTTCTTCTGTTTTAAAAAACGTAAATTAATTTCACTTAGTCATATTAATGCTATAAATTTAACATAGTCCTTAAATTGTTGATAAAATCCTTTCAAAAATTGTATTTTAGAATTTAAAATGAATAATCTTTTTTTTTTTTCACCCTAATTAAAAATTTAAATTTGAGGAAATTTCTTGGTTGCAGGAAAAAAAAACTTCTGTAAAGTTTCTGTAAGAAAAAAAATCTTTTGAAGAAAAGCAAAAAAAAAGGAGGGGCCCACCTCCCGAAAAAAAATCACGGCCACTTCGCACTATAATAACATTCTGTAGGGATACAATTGTGCTCTGTCAACCAAAATAAGATAGTGCTTTTTTTTTACTACTAATACTAAAATGTTTATTAAAAAAAATCCACAAGAATAAATATTTCTTCAAAAATAAATTGTTTAATATAAAATATTTTTAGATGAAGATCCTAAATTGGCCCCTGTATGTTTTTTAGCAGTAAAATTTTCCTCTTTGTTGCTTGTGAAATTGTGTTTGTCAGTACTCATATCCAGTGAACACTTTTTCAGTCAATACTGAATTAATTCAGAACTAAGTTCAGACTAACAATCAAAACCTTTTTTCTCTTTCTTGCTTTTGCAGAAAGTGGTACTTAACCCATTCCATAGGGAGAAATAAATTTAATGATGCGAGACAACAACGAACTTCGCCTCTGTTGTTAAAATCTTTGCTATGATTACAGTTGCCATGCCACGTGGAAACCTGGAAAAACAAGAAATTACAAATTTGCCAAAAAAAAAGGAAAATTCATGGAATTTTGAAATTTTTTTTTATTCTAGTACGGTTGTGAATATTAATGACTAAGTATTTCAACAAACAAAAAATAATTAGCTAAATAGAGTACAATAAAAACTATTTAATGTTTTCATATGCAAAGTAATTTTACACTAATTTAATGTCAAGAGTATAAGATCACTTATGTATAATTCTATATTTATTGTTCTGGATAACTCTTGCATTTTTTTTGGTCAGTAAATGAATGGTTTTTTTCATAGTGATCTTTTTTCTTTTAAGAGCAAGAATCTGAGAAACTGTCACGCCTAGCATTATGAGGTGATTCATGACCTCTCAGATTTTCTTCCAAAAATTACCAAATGTTAATTATCTTATTGGAAGACCAAATCCAGAATATTTTGCTCTAAAGTTGAGTTGTTTAGTTTTTATGGACCCCTAAAGATGAAGGTGCGACATCAAAAATTAAGCGGATTTTCTAGACATGGAAGTTGTCGTGAGCCAAAACTCTTACCAGGAACTGTTTAACTCCAATTTTCTTTTTGTATATGGAATATAGAAGGTTGAAACTTTACAAAATGAATCTTAAATTTGTGGTAAGTTGTTGCCGTAAGGTCAGTGAAGGCCCTCAAAACAAGGCATTTTTGACGTTTTTTAGCGTTTTTGAGGTCCAAAAACGGCTTGTACATTTCAGTTGGCAAGGCAAAAGTAGTGTCGTTTGAAAGACCAGTGTAAGCACTTTGAAATAATGTAAAAACAACCGAGGAAGGTTCAACGTGCTTTTAGTTGTGTAAGGCCGAAATGTGAAAAATGTCGTATTTTTCCGATATTCAAACGGATTCAAACAACAAAAATTTTTTTTACAAAAAATACATTTTTTGTAAAAAAAATTTTTACATTTCGCCTCAAAGGACTCAACTGTTCTGTTAAGACAAAGAATAGAGTATGACATTGGCGGAAAAAAAATTTCAATATGTTGTTGGCAGAGGAAGTTATGACCGTTTGAATATCGGTAAAATGACATTTTTCATATTTCGGCCTTATGCAACTAAAAGCACGTTAAACTTTCCTCGGTTATTTATACATTATTTTAAAGTGCTTACACTGGTCTTTCAAACGACATTACTTTTGCCGTGCCAACTGAAATGTACAAGCTATTTTTGGACCTCAAAAATGCCTTGTTTTGAGGGCCTTCACTGACCTTACGGCAACAACTTACCACAAATTAAACATTCATTTTGTAAAGTTTCAACCTTCTATATTCCATATACAAAAAGAAAATTGGAGTTAAACAATTCCTGGTAAGAGTTTTGGCTCACCGCAACTTCCATGTCTTGAAAATCCGCGTAATTTTTGATGCCGCACCTTCATCTTTAGGGGTCCATAAAAACTAAACTACTCAACTTTAGAGCAAAACATTCTGGATTTGGTCTATCAATAAGATAATAAACATTTGGTAATTTTTGGGAGAAAATCTGAGAGGTCATGAATCACAGGCGTGACACTCTCTCAGATTCTTGCTCTTAAATTGAATGTTCAACATAAATATTCAGTTCCCACGCTATTTTTTCAGTTAAATGAAGTCTTCTTAAGTTCTCCTTATTTTTTCCCCTATGTTGAAACTATCAAGATATTAATGTTCTTCTACAAATGCCTGTGTTTAATGCTGCATATTCATACGGAAAATTATTTCCAGAGTATGAAATGGCTTTGTTTTTGCTCATACTTTAATTGGAAATTACAATGAAACTTTTTTCCCTAATGATGTGATATACGAGTTTGACGGATCTTTTTACATTGAAATAAAACTTTATTTTGTTGGTGGATAGTTTTAAGGACATGTTTTTGTTGAATTATATTTTGGTGAAAATATTGGCGAAAAGTGGATTAATTGTGCCATTGAATGATAATTTTCTGTATTACTTCAGTTGGCATCTGAAATCCAGGAAAGTCTTTTCCAATGTAATATTATAGCAGTCATCTTTTTTTCTAGGTGAACAAGATATTCCTGGGCTTACCGACACCACCATTCCCCGTCGTTTAGGACCAAAACGTGCAAGCAAAATCCGCAAACTTTTCAATCTTGCTAAGGATGATGATGTTCGTCAGTTCGTAGTTAAAAGGCCTCTTGCTCAGAAAGAAGGTAATGAAAATAAATTATCTAATGTGAAATATTTAGATCAACTTCTACTTGAACTCCCAAAGATAATCAACTGCAGTTGTATATACAGTATAACTTCGATTTAACGATACCCGATTTAACGATTTCCTCAATTTAACGATACATTTCACTGGTCCGGATTCGTATGCCTTGAATTTAATGTTAAAACTTCATCAATTTAACGATAGCTTTCCTCGATTTAACGATGATATTGTGCATGGCAAACTTATCTCTCATCAAAAATACAGTAGTATCTATTTTTTTTTAATTCTATAACTATTTTACTAGAAAAAGCACTAAAAACTATTTTACTAGTATGTCCCGATAGTAAGAAGATTCATCCTTCAGTAACTTCCAAACTTCTAGCATTCCAAACAAAATTTTTTGCGCCTTGAGAGAAGAGTGACCAATCGAAAAAAATGAAGTCAAAAAAAGTTAAACCGTTTTCCTCAATCCGAGAAAACAACACAAACATCAATGAAATACTTTTTAAAATAATATAAATGCATGGTTTTCTTAAAGAAGCAAAAGATCTTGTGTAAGCATTCACTTAATTATCAATATTTTAAGCCGTTTAACTTATATTTTTGCTTTCCCGATTTAACGATATCCTCGACTTAACGATAATTTTTTACAGTCCCTAGGCAATCGTTAAATCGAGGTTATACTGTAGTTACTTATCTCCTTCCCCTAGGGTTGGGCATTTTGCCGGAACAGTGGAAAAATCCTGGTGAAAATAGAAAAAACTAGGGAAAATTGTTGGGTATCAAAAATTTACAAAAAAAAAAAACAGTAATATTGAGAGTAAAATCAGAAAAAAAATTTCATTGGTATTAAACAATTAAAATATTTTACAATAATTCTGGAGGAAAAAAAAAAACTTGAAATAGAAAAAAATGTTTGAAAACTTGTTTCTGCTATTCAGTTTTAGAAAAATAAATATGGATTCTAATTCTAAAGAAGAAATTCAAATTGAATTTAATGATTTTACTATTTAATGAACTTTTTATCATTGGTTACCTATAGTTTAATAAGAGTTAAACTATGTTTCCATCTCATCTCAGAGCAACACTCAGACATTTAAGCCTCAGAACAGTAGCAGGGTTTGCATTCCTCCTAAATTTCCTTAAAAAATGTGCATCTCCTATATTTCCTAAAAATGTACTAAAAATTTTTTGTGTTCCTAAAAAAATTGAAAAGTTTACGCGAGTTCTATAAGAGAATTTTAGACCCTTCTAAAAGTTTTTTTTTTGCAAAAATGAATTTTTTTCCAGATATTTAATGTAATAAATTGACATTTTACAAAATATTTTGTTAAAAAAATGCACTTTTCATGCTACTTTTCATCTTGTGACAGACTAAAAATTCTTCCTCTTAAGAAATAATTACACTGGTCGACAGTGGTTCACTAACAACAACCAAATTATTATTTTTATTACGTATTCATATAGTTATTTAAATACCTGCAAGTAAAAAAGTCCCACCACGTCTCAATTTTCCGTAATAAAAAAAATAATTTTTTACTATTTTTTATGATTTTCGCACCAAATGCCTATTTTTGGAGAGAAAAGGAGCAAAATATTAACTCTTAAATTTTTTTGGAGGTGAAGGGAGACTCAAAGTCCGAAATCATGACCACCGATAACAAAAAGGGGGGACGAGGGGAGTGTATCCCCTCAAAATATGCAAAAAAATCGTGAAAAGGTATCTTTTTATTCTGGTTTCTTTAATATGACGTTTTAAAAATTTTTTCTGGTGTAAAATCTTAGTATAAGACCCCCTCCTATTATTCTTATGCCCAAAAAAATTTTCCGCTGTAAAATTAAATTAAAGAAAATAAAATAAATAAAAAAACGATCTTTTTTTTTTTCATTTTATGGCTTTGTATCAGAGGGGGCGGGGGGGGGGGGGAGGCCTTTCGGAAAAAAAGTGGAGAGTGATGGAGAGGAAAGGGGCCATATTTAGATTTTGGAGATAATTTTACACAAGAACCAGCCAGAATACGCCGTCTTTCTGAAGACCTGCGATGTGTCTCGTATTTAGCGTGCGACAGTCATAAAATCGGTTTTTATTTATTTATTTTTTTTTACAGTGCGAAAATCTTTTCGGACGTAGGAATCATAGGAGGGGGTCCTATCCTCTGATTTTACATCGAAATTTTTTTTTAAACGTCATTTAAAAAAAACAAGAATGAAAAGATCATTTTTGGTAATTTTTTGCTCATTTTGAGGGGGTACACCCCCCCTAAAAACCCCTTCTTTGCTATAAGTGGTCATGATTTTAAACTTTGAGTCTCTCTTGAAACTTCAAAAAAAGTTAGGAGTTAATATTATGATCCTTTCCTCTTGAAAAAAGGTGTGTTTGATATGTTTTTTCAGTTATGTTCCGTATTTTTTAGAAATTCATAACAAAAAAACTGTACGTGCTACAGCTTTTTGACTATTATTTTTGAATTCTACACTGCAAAATTAGTCAAAAACAGTTAATTTCATCTTTGTTAGGGAAAAAAAGTGAAAATTTGTCGACTAGTGTTATTTAATCTTTGAAACAACTGTTTTACCACTCTACTTTAATACTATATAACCCGTCTGTAAAATTGCAACGAAAAAACTATTTCTTATTTGCCTGTCTCGATTATTTGCATATTTCGTAATTTGTTTGCATCCGCTTCTGTAAAACTCACTCATTTTAGTTTACTATGCAAATTCACCGCTTAGACATTGGTAATTTTATTCTTGTCATTAGTTTGAACCTTGTTTAATTTTCTTTTGTGTAGATTATTGTGTTGTCATTTAATGTCAATCCTGTTGCAATCCTGAATTAATTCAAACCACTAGCATTCGTTAAAAATATGGCATTAGTTTTCACACTTCATTTTTGGTTTGTGAAAATTTTGAAAAATTAAATAGATTTGAAATATTGATATGGACGTGAGGAATAGCATTCGAACCCAAAATCAGGGAATCCAACAGACCTAGTAAACTTAAGCAACTGTTAGAAAAAGATATGAATTGTACTAAGGCAAAGATTCCGCTTCTTAATTTTCATTTGAACGATTCCATACCAAATCACCGAATGGGGGTCGCACGACCGACTCGGATTTTTATTTAATTTGGTACACAGATTGATGGTATAGAGGTATGAAAAAGCCCAAAAGGAAAGTTACCTGCTCCACTTATTTTTCTGAGATACATGCCCTCAAAGTTTGTCCGCCACGTCAAAATACTAAAAAAGTGATGTTATTTAATCATTTTTTATAAAAAATCGTACTCATGCAAAATAAAAGTGTTAGATATCTATGGAAACTAGTTACTCCAGGCATTCTGAAAAAAAATACTAGAACGTTCATAATGAAAATTGCCAAGGTACAGGGCTCTTTGAAGTTGTCACCACAAAAACTTGATTTTGCAGATTTGCTAAAATTCAGGCATTTATTACAAAAAAAGGCAAACAAAACCAAAGGTTTTCTCACTTTCTGGTAGTGTACAGGTCCTCCCTGTAAATTGCTATGCAATAAATTTTTTGGGTTTCTCACTCCTTCTTGGAAATATTTAGCTTAAAAATAAGCCGTAAGGCAAAAAATGCGTTTTTGGCCATCTTGCAGCCATTTTTCTCATAAAGGGGGAGCAGTAGAAACTTTAATTTTTTTTTAAAACAAGCCACTGATATGTTAGCTATTCACAGAAAAGAGTTTACTTTTGGTTATTTCTCCCATTAAGAGATATCCTGCTGACAGTATAATGCATGTTTTTCGCGACGACCATATGCTTTTGTTCCCCCTCTCATGACTTAAAATTAAATTAAACCAAAAAATAATGATATATTTATTATTAGGCTGTATTATCTACTCAATATGTCATGGACATTTAATTTATTAAATCATTGAACAATAAATTAGATAATTGATGAAAACAGAGAAAAAGGTATTTCTCTGATGCCTGAGCATTATGCATTCAATAATTATGAAAGCACTAAATACTTTCTTGAGAAATTAATTAACATGAATGAGCTCTAAATAGTTTATATTATAAGCAATACCCAATCTTGTGATTGGGATAGTCCTGTTTTTAATTGAAGAATTTCTTGAATATCACATGAATATCAGGAAAATAAATGAGGTCTTTTCGTTTGAATGTAGATACTTTATGACAAATTTCATTTGATGGGCTACTAACTGAGCATGGTGATAAAAGAGCTATTAATTTCAGCATCGGAATTCCATTTTACCTTATTAACATTAAAATATTTATAAAATAATTAAATAAATAATTTAATATAAAGCCATGCTTGAAGAATTAAAATTAGTGCAACTAATTTATTCCCATACTGATCTTTACAAAACTGACATGTTGTTGAGCACTGATAAGAACTGACAAGAATAAAGTTTACTCACTAAAATAACTAGTTTACAGATACTATAAAGCTACATTCTATTTTCTAGCAAAATAATACTTGCAACAAAGAACCAAGAGGTAATAAAGTGGTCTAGGTACTAAAGAATTTCTTGAAAAATCCAATTAAAATAAAGGAGCTTCGTAATATTAATCTCATAGGCAAATACCCAATCTTTTTTTTAGTAAATTGGATGAGAGCGCTGAGAGGTGATGGCTATAGTAACAGAGGATAGTATACCCTTGTCTCTTTGTTGGCAGTATTATGTGGTTGTGGAAATATTAGATAGTGTATGGCTTTGTAGTAGTATCTGTGAGGCGCGCGGAGAATATTTTAGTGAGAGTAAACTTTTTCTTGTTAGTTCTTATCGGTGTGAGGGCGACGGTGTGCATCAAATTCGCATTGTCAATTTTGCAAAGAATTCAGTATGGGAATATAATTATAGTTGCACTGGGTGAAGAGTGTAATTCCTTCAAGCAAGGCTTTATATTAAATGATTTTATTTAATTTAGTTTGAGTAAATATTTAACTGTTTAATAAGGTAAAATGGAATAGCGATGGCTGAAAAATAATAGCTCTTTATCAACAGGACATCAGTTAGTAGCCCATCAAAATGAAATTTGTCATAAAAATATCCTACATCAAACGAAAGAGACCTTCAATTTATTTTACCTTGAATATTCATGTGATATTCAAGAAATTCTCAAATTCAATTAAAAACATGGAGTATCCCAATCTACATAGAATGAGGTAATTGCTTATAATAATAACTATTTTAAGAGCACATTTATGTTAATTAATTTCTCAAGAAAGTATATAGTGCTTTATAATTATGAATTGCATAATTGCTCAGGCAATCAGAGAAAAACTTTTTCTCTTTTTTCATCAATTATCTAATTTTATTTAGTTCAATGATTAATAAATTAAATTTCAGTGACATATTTGGGTATAAAAAAAAGATAATACGCAGGCTAATAATAACATATATCATTTATTTTTTTGTGTTTAATTAATTTTTAAGTGACCATGAGAGGGGAGAGCAAAGCATTATGGTCGTCGCTAAAAACGAAGCGCGTATACTGTCAGCATGGATATCTCTTAATGGGAGAAATAACCAGAAAAGTAAACACATTTCCTGTGAATAGCTAACATATCAGTGGGCTTGTTTTATAAAAAAAAATTAAAGTTTCTACTGGCTCCCCCTTTATGCGAGCGCGAAATGCTCATTGTTGGGGGGCGGGGTGTGCGCGGGCGGGGGGGGCGGGGGACGGGTATGCGCGCAAATTAACGCATTTTTTTGCCCTTATGCTTATCTTTAAAGCTAAAATATTGTCCAAGAAGGAAGTAAGAAACCCAAACAAATTTATTGCATAGCAATTTACAGGGAGGACCTGTACACTACCAGAAAGGTGGGTGAGGAATAACCTGTGTGTGGTTTGAGGGGGGTATGGTGGGCGCTTTTTTTGTAAATAAAATGGCCTGAAATTTTAGCAAAATCTGCGAAAATCAAGTTTTTGTGGTGACAACTTTCAAAAGAGCCCTGTACCTTGGCAATTTTCATTATGAACGTTCCCAGTATATTATTTTCAGAATCCTGGAGTAACTAGGTTCCATAGATATCTAACACTTTTATTTTGCATGAGTACGATTTTTTATAAAAAATGATTAAATAACATTCACCTTTTTTAGTATTATTGACGTGAGCTGATCAAACTGTTGAGGGCATGTAAATCTCAGAAAATAAGTGGAGGCAGGTAACTTTCCTTTTGGGCTTTTTCATTACCTCTATACCATCCAATCCTGTGTACCAAATTAAAAAAAAAACCCGACGTCCGGTACGTAGCGACCAACCTTTTTTTTTTTATTTCGGTGATTTGGGTATGGAATCGCTTCATTTCCTATTCAAAGGTTGGGTTATTATGTCAGTTATGTTTATTAATAATTCCTTACAGTTCTTTAAAAAATTTTCTCTTCGGGTTTTTTTTTTTTTTTTTTTCGTTTTCTCCATTTGCATATTTTATCTGCTCTGAAAAGCATTAACTTGTCACTTATTTATTGTGAGTTTATAAGTTTGCATGTATAAAATTGTAGCTTCAACTTAATTTGATATTCAGAAATGTTTTTACTACTTAAAATTTCACAGTACTGTTGGGGGAGGGGGTAGACTTGAAAAGCAATTATGGTAGGCTTTTGACAAAAAATAGAGATTACACTACTGGTTTCAACTCATAAGGTTGTTGTGAGTGTGAAAACTTTATGCATAGGTAGGGTTGCCACTGGCGACTAAAAAGGCGACTATGGCAACTTTTTTGATCAAAAAACGGCCAAAAACGACTATTTTATAAAATTTGGCGACTTTGTGCAATAATTTGCGACTTTTTTTTCGAATTTTGTTAAATTCAGGGGGAAAATAGTAGAACAATTTGAGCACATCAACTGCGTTCTCATATGTCACAGAGATTACATCGTTATTTTTTTTTCGGCCAATAGTGATCCCCCCGATTAGCAGGTGGAGCTACGATGGAGGAATTCAAAGAATTCAAATGCAGAAGGGGTGGAAAGGAAAGATGCACCATATTAATCGGCCAATAGCGATGCCCCGCGAATAGCACGTGGAGCTACGATGGATGAATTCAAAAAACCCCAAAAATGCATGCCGTGTTTGTGATTTCAAGTCTTTTTGCATCCTGTTAGAATTTGAATTTGTTCAAAATTTGAGTAGTGTTTTGTATTATGATTTCTAAGGGTTTTAATTTTGATTTTCATTTCAATTATTTCATTTTTTTTTATCTTCCGTTTTTAAGCTATTAATTTTGTATTTTTGGGAGAATATTTAATTTAACTCTGCACTTATTTCCTTATTTTTAATCAGTATTTTGAAAGGTAATTTTAACTTAGTTGTCCTGTTTTTTAAAGTTGACATTCGAAAAAAAAATGTTACTTTAAAAATTGTAAATAAAGTTAAGCTTTAGCTCATTTTAATGAGAAACTTCGTAATAATATCAGCATCAAAATCGAAAATAATGTATGAGACAAAAAAAATGCTAAATTCTGATTTAAACTCCAAGGTTTTATTTCAGTATTGATCTGTTGTGCTTTAATTCAAATTAGTTTTTTTTTTTTTTTTTTTTGAAACTATGCTTCGAAAGTTATACATACGTAAGCAGAGCACGTGCTTCGCCCAAAAATGCATGCCGTGTTTGAGATTTCAAATCTTTTTGCATTCTGTTAGAATTTGAATTTGTTTGAAATTTGAATAATGTTCTCAATTATGCTATCTAAGAGTTGTTAATTTTGATTTTCATTTCAATTATTTCTTCATTTTTTTACCTTCCGTTTTTAAGCTATTAATTTTGTATTTTTGGGAGAATATTTAATTTAACTGTGCACTTATTTTCTTATTTTTTAATCAGTAATTTCAAGGGTAGTTTAACTTAGTTGTCCTGTTTTTTAACGTCGAAAAAAAATGTTACTTTAAAAATATCTAAAAATTGTAAATAAAGTTAAGCTTAGGCTCATTTTAATGAGAAACTTAGTAATAATATCAGCATCAAAATCGAAAATAATGGATAAGACAAAAAAATAATAAAAAGCTCTATTCATGATTTCAGCTCCAAAATTTTAGTATCAATATAAATGATCTCTTGTGCTTCTATTCAAGTTTTTTCAGAACTTGTTTTCGAAACTATTTGCTTATAAATGGGTGGGCACTTACTTCGCCAAAAATTAATGCTTGAGATTTCATTCTTATTGCATCCTGTTAAGATTTTGGATTTATTTGAAGGGTGGATAGTATTTTATCTTTGTTATCAAAGAATGATTTATTTTGATTTTCAGTTTTAAGCTATTGATTTTTTATTTTCGCCAAAATAATTCCTTATATTTTATTCAATATTTTGAACTTGCATTTTTGCAGAGATAAAGACATACAATGTATACTTCAATTTTTTTTTTTTTTTTTTTTTTTGCTATAATGTGCTATTTTAAAGTACCTAGATTATTATTGACATGTTTTTCCCTTCTTTCTTTTAAAAAAATAACTATTTTTAGTCATTTTTAATTCTGTTTTTTTTTTTGGAAAAGGAGTGCTTATTTGTACAGGATTTCAGCTTTCATTTTGCTTTAGTTCTTGATATGATTATAGAATTTAAACAATATGTATATTTTTAATTGAGTATATGTAGACAGTAGCAGTAGCTAGTGCGGGTGACACTCAGGGCAAAAATTAATTCACTTTTAAAATTAGCAAATGAACGACTAAAATCAGCTATCAAGAAAAATGATTTGTCCGAAATTAGAGTAGCACAAGGGATGATAGAAGGTGCAGAGAATTTGAGAGAAGGGGAAAGAGCAATAGAACGGAAAGAAACCTGGCTAAACATTCTAGTTGACAAAAGAAAATCAAGTTTAATTGATGGTTTTATGACCAAAAAAGCAAGGAATATCTAAATTTCCTATTTTGTCACCAAAGGGTTTTTTAATTAAACATTCTAGATTTTGAATCACAATGAAAGTACGTGTTTGTTTTAGTCACAGATTAACTCCATTTATGATTCTTGTTTGTATTTAAAATCTTGTTTGTATGTTTACTTTACTATGTTTACATATGTATATTTAATATTATTATTAAGTTTATTTGTGGTGATTATAAAAAGAGCTAGAAAATTAACTTACATTTTTAAAGCACAAGTTCCACTAAACATGCGTTGAAATGTTAAATCTCGGAAATAAAGTTTTGATTTTGTGCTTATAATAGATGTAATCATATTTTTTTTTTTTTATGTTGTGTGGTTATATTGCACAATGTATTTTTGAGTTCGAAAATTTAAAAATTGATTGAAAATGCAACTACATGCATAAAAAAAGCAACTTAATTATTCCACTGAGGAGACTATTTAGGAGACTATTTTTTGAATTTTAGGCTACTAAAGCAACTATTTTAAAGCAAAATTTGAGTGGCAACCCTAATAGGAAACTTAGCAAGCATTTTACAGTTTTTTTAAAAAATAATCTTAAAATTTTGAAATCAAAGTGCATCAAAGCAGTTAATAGAATTTATAAAGCTGTCATTACTGAATGACATATGCAAATCATTTTACCCATTAAGATTTTCCCAAGTTGTTTGGCAAAGGAGAATTAATCGTATTTAGTTTCTGACATAACGTTTAAAAATATGGGATTAATAAAAATTAAACTAAACATTTTTTGATGATGCAAAAATGGTTTTCAATGCGTAACATTGAACATTTCGTCCACACAGGTTAATTTCATTAGTTGATGGCTGAGCATTACTGTATTAATAGATAAAAAGAAAAATGACAAAAAAAAAAAACTTTAAAGAATTAATTAGAGAAAGAAAATAATTTAAATTTATAGATTTTTTGAAATAACAAAAATATTAAAGTTTGAATGTGAGAATTATCAATGGTAAAGTGAAATATAGTTTAATAAAAGCTGCTGCAGTTAAAACATTATGGAAATAACTGCTGCACAAAATTAATATCTGTAGAATCGGTCAATTGGAAAAATTCAACTTTGCCTATCTTTGAAAATGAAAATTTTGAAAACACGACTGCGAACTAAAGGGACTTCTGGCTTATAAAACATTGCAATTTAAAAGGACAAGGCTGATGTCTTTTTTTTTTTCTTATAAACTCTGATAAAATTACGCTTCAATTTAACATTATATTTGCTGTACTTAGTTTTTAGATTTGTGCGATTCGATACAGCGACAGCAGTGAAAATCCATTAAATTTTACCACAGGCAAAGCCATGGCATAAGAAGTAAATTGTATTTTCCTATTAGTTCCGTCTCTAGTAAGAAATGACATGTATTTTCGGTTTGGTTTGTCGGTTATTAGGACCTATTTGTACTCGAATAAAATCGTAAATTGGCCCAAAAATTTTCCTAATATTTTGAAAAAGTCTACTGCGAGCCCTGCGTGTGACGCACTGCCAACATGACATTGAAGCAATAAAAAGCGTTAAACTCACGAATTAAAGCAAAATCTAAAAATTTCGTTATGAAGCAATAAAAAGCTTTAAACTGTCGCAAATTAAGGCAAAATCTAAAAATCTCGTTATGGATTGTATGTGTGACAAGGTTACAGTTTGAAAATGGAAACAGTTTTGGTTTTATTTATTAGAAGTGCTTGGGAGATTCATTTTTGTCTTAAATGAGCACTTTTCTTGATATTTACCCTTGCAGATATTTTTTGCAAATCTTATCCTAATTTCTTAAACTGTGATCAGTTTCTGAAGTAGATGTGTGTATTTGTGTACAATTTTTAAGAAATAATGTTTAACAATGGATGTTTACGCGTTAAAAGTTATTTGGACCTGCTCCGAAACTAATTTTTGATTTTTCACCCCTCACCACATAAATGTCAACTTTAATGAAATGATAATCTAAAACCTATTTAGAGCTACAGATGCCTCCTATTGATTTTCTTGTGTAATTCATTGTTTGAAATACTCAAGAGTTGTGTAACTCACTCTTGTGCCCTGTGGCAGATTTTTTTTTTTTTTCTGCTTTCTGCAACAAAATTTTCTGGAACCAATTTCTTTCTGCAATACTAGAATATCCTTCAATAATAAATACATAAGCAAATGTCTTATAGTAATGCAAGCTGATTATATTTACAAAGTTAACACCAATGTTATATAGCTTCATGGTTTTAAAATCCAACTCAGTTTTCACAAAACTCATTTCCCTTGATTTTTCACTGTCCGATCAGGGACGTCATTTCATGTGTTTCCAGGGAGGGGGGGGGGCAAAGGGTCCAAACACAAAGCGATTTCACCGAAAAACATCAAAAACCATGCCCACTTATATGTAAATACTTTGATTTCTCACCCTCCCCCTAAATGACCTTCTGTGTCCGATTTAAAATGTTCAATGATTTTTCATCCTCTTATGAGTATATTTCTACTCTTACTTGATACTTTGATGCAGCTAGCCTTTTACTGTTTCAAACATTGAGTACTATAAATATTCTAATGGGAACTATAATAACAGGAATTAGGATTGTTTCCACACAAGAATAATCTGTTAAGACTATTCTGCGGAATGGTTTACTGCTAATTGTTTTATTTACTTATTTCTTCAGTCTTTTTTTCTTCCCAACCACGAAATCTTTCTGCACAATGTCTCTCTGATTCTGCTACAATGTCGCAGTGTCAGCAACTTTCTGCCACAGGGCTCTTGTGTAACTGGTTTGTTACACACAAGAGTTTTTAATCATTGAAAAACTTGGTTATATTAACATGTGCTACTGTTAATTTATGTTTTTGATGGTTGCAAGTTATTTTGGCATGACTCTTGGATTAACTTATATTACAATTTTTGTAGCTACAGATTTATCTATCAAAATAACCAATAGTCAATAGAAATTGCTTCCTGTGATTCAGGTTTCAATCCTGTTCCTTCCTGAAAATATTTTAATATTTTTGACAATTAAAAGTTATTTCAACATGGTTTTCTACGCAGAAAATTGCATATCTGAAACAAATTTATTCAATTAAATTTAAATTGAAGTGAAAGTGTTTATTTAAAATTCAAGAAAACTTCTAAACGTAACAGATGTTATTACAATTTGTTATTTAATGTCTGATAATATTATGTGAAATATGTGGGAAAAATAGTTTATCTTAGTACTCTGGTTTATTGGAAAAATTGTAGGATTTTCTAAGTATACATGTTGGCAGGTATACCATTAGTATGTCAAAAACTACTTTTTGATGTCGCAATCCAACCCTGAATGTATGTTGTTTAAATTAACACGAGTGCAATGTTTTGCAGCATATTAATAAGTAAAAAAAACAATAACCCATCATTACTTTTATTTATAGAAAATTACTTACCATTTTGCAGACATTGTTATTTTATTTTATAAAAGAATTTTTCGGCCATCAACATCCTAGCTCTCTCTGATTAACCCATTGAATTTTGTTACGGACACTATTTGTGCAAAGTACTGTGCCATGACCCTTAATGCTGTTAGTGAAATCTTTCCATCATTCTCTTTTATTCATTTGCATGTGTCACATGATTTCATTGTTTTTCTTGGCTTCTTTTTCGGCTGCTTATGAGGTTTTTTTTTTTTTTTTTTTCACTTTCAATGTGTTTTAGTAATTTGTTTTTGAGCTTTTCATTTAGTCTTATCACTCTATATTTTAGGTAAAAGGCCACAAACAAAAGCACCAAAAATTCAGCGTTTGGTAACTCCGGTAATGCTTCAAAGAAAGCGCCATCGTCTTGCATTGAAACGCAAGAGGGCACAGAAACGAAAGGATGAGGCTGCTGAGTATGCTAGGCTGTTAGCACAAAGAGCAAAAGAAGCAAAAGAAAAGCGTGCAGAAGAAGTTCGTCGTAGACGTTCTGCATCACAAAGAGAATCCCAGTCTTCAGGAGGGGGGAAAATGAGTGTTAGCAAATAAATGTGTAGGAGAAAATAAAATAGAACTTTCGTTGATTTTGTTGTGTGTGTCATTTGATTCTGCATCTATTTACATGTTTTTAAAGACTGCCTTATAGTCTGAGAGCTGTCAGCCTTTGAGTGGCAATTGTAAGACATTTGGCTCTGAAATGTTATCTTTCTCTGTGCTCTTCTAAAAGTAAAAATCAAACACTTGGCAGGATTATTCATCTTGTCCAATACTTCCTTCACACCCATTTTTGTAATAATTGGAAATGTTGGGGTCAAAAACTTTTTTCCCATGGTTGGTTTGATGCAAAGTTGCCCAAAAATGACTATAATCATTTTTGCGATACAAGTGATGCGCAGTAAAAAAACGCAACCACTTCGCTGCCAGATACCTATCATGCTGCTCAGAAGAGTATACGGAAAGATGCATTAAAGAGCCAGACATTTTAAAATGGGTTTTTTTTTCCCCCCGGCGTTTCTAGCTCTTGGACAATAGGGTGTATCGCAAAAAATTTTTTTTGGAAATTCAAATTCAAGTTGATAAAAAGTTGTCACTATATTCACAGTTACCAAAAAAATTATTTTGAAATTGGGGAAAATGTTTTGGTATGTCGGGATTACCTTGAAGTTTCAAGTTTTTTAATGAACGCGATTATTTTTTCAAAAAAATGTATAAACTATGGCAAAGCAAAGATAAATGTGCAAAAATGGACTACTCAAGGAGTAATCTACTATTAAAAAATGCATTGGAGCTCAAATACTGTCTGTTTGCGTTTTGTGCGTCTGGCAGCCACGAACGCTTCCATCTGAAAAAGGGGAGATAGGTTTAGGATGCGCACTTCCCGATGCCTTCAGCTTTTGTTCGCTTGCTACAACTTCCTCCTTGCACTTCCCCCCTATTTCGCGAAAGTCAGAAGAGACTTGGCGCGTGTGCAGATGCTTCGTAGGTCGCACGAAAAATTTTTAGACTAACTTATAGGTTTCCAGAAATAGTTATGTAAAACCTCACATTTTTGCTAGTCAGTCATATTTTTAGAATATTTACCTATCCTTCAGAATCATTTTTATTGTATTAATAGTACAAACATGTTCAGCGCTTTGAAATATCGAGATTTATTTTTCTACTCAAGGAAATTTTTTTTTTAACTCAAGGAATTTACATAATAAAAAAAATCGTTTTTACTAAAAAAAATTGAAATTTCAAAGTTATCTTGGTAGACCTAAATGTTTTTCAATTTCAAAATAATTTTTTTTGTAACAATGTGAATATAAAAAATTTTTCGTGAGATACACGAAGGGTAAAAATTATAAAAATGACTAGCAAAAATGTTAGGTTTTTTATAATTATTTCTGGAAACCCAACAGGTAAATTTTAGCTCCAATGCAGTTTTTAGTGACAGATTACTCCTTAAGTAGTCCATTTTTGCATTTAAATAATTATTTTCTTTACACATAAGTACCTGGGGACCGAGCCCACTCGGTTAAAAAAAAAAGGTTTGTAAACTCGTGTTTTTTTCTAAAATGCGAAGTACTTATTTAGATCAACTTGAAAAGCATTTTTAAGCCTTTGGTTGCAATTACGCATTTAAAACAGCCGAAATTTGTTTTAAAAAACACAACCTTATTTAATCCATGTTCACCGTAAAATCACCCAATGTCATTTAATTTGGCGCCGAAGGCTCGGGAGGGGTTGATGAGAATGGATGCAGAGTCCCTGTTCTCCAGTACGCATTTAGTTCCAGTTGATTTTGACTTACACTTCATTTCACACTCCAAGGTTCCCCCCGTTCATACCACAACTCGTGGTTTAACCGGGATGGGGCTCTGAAGAGCGTTCATTTTTGAACCAGGCCCAAGGGCCGAGCAAACCCTTGGCCCAGCATCTCACCAGAGGTATCGTTTCACTTGGAGAATTTTACGACCACGAACAATTTTAACGTCCCCCAGCCACCATTAATGAAGACGGTGAATCTTCGATCGACTGGGCTTCCTCTATATTATGATCGGCCCGGGACCCTCCGGTTACGAGTTCGACGACTTACCGATTGGACTATCGCACCCCACACCCAATTCTAACTTTATTTTGATCAATTTCTTTTACATTTGAAAAACTGATAATTCAAACGTGTTGCAAAAACTCGTTTGCCAAATACCATAAAAATTTTAATTTGCGCTGATGTGATTAAATATGAAATCCCTTGTTATAATAAAACGTGGTTGCTATGAAACAGTAACA
This sequence comes from Uloborus plumipes, assembly GCA_038373865.1. Lineage (NCBI taxonomy): Eukaryota > Metazoa > Arthropoda > Arachnida > Araneae > Uloboridae > Uloborus > Uloborus plumipes. The sequence continues at coordinate 22,514 of JAXGGA010008360.1, forward strand.
ATAGGAGTAATCATAAAGAAAATGGCGAAAGAAAGCTCGTCAAACTTTTAATGAAAGCTTGCGTTTTTACAGAAAAAACGCCGATGTAGCTAAGCTCAAAAACCAAAACTTTATCTAAATGCAAAATTTTATCAAAATCGTTAGAGCCGTTTTCGAGATCCGAAATATATTACAAGGATTGCTCGTCTAAATATATTAGATATAATTTTGTTTCGAAACTTAATATTTTAAGAATGAGTTTCATATTTATTGATTTTTTAGCTGAAATATCTTACTAAACACTCTTGAGGAGGAAAAAAAGTATTTTAAAACTAACTATAACACTTTTATACTCAATTTTGAAATCGCACTTGAAAAGTAAAAAGTAATCTGATTTTTACATAATGTAAGTGACCATAAAATTCAATAGATGTCGGTGCACAATAACCACTGCTTTTATTCCATGGCTTTTGAATAAATGAAACAGCTTGTTATCTAGTGAAGCCTTGCTTTAACATTTCAAAAACAATAACAATTTAACGTTGCCAAATACCATAATTTGAACTTGCGCTGATGTGATTAAATATGAAATCCAATTCCTATAACAAAACGTGGTCGCCACGGAAACAGTAACAATGAAAGTAATCAAAAAGAAAATGGCGAAATAAAAGCTTCTCAAACTTTCAATGAAGGCACAAAAAAAAGGGGGTTTTTTGTGAAAACTCGCGTTTTTACAGAAAAAACGCCGACTTAGATGAACTCGAAAACCAAAACTCTATCTAAATACAAAATTTTGCTCCTAATTACTTTGTAACTTTTGTACTAATGTAACTTTGCTCCTAATTACAGCAGAATAAAAACTTAAATGCCGTTGCAAAGCTGAAGAATGAAGCTTTCTTTTGATGTATTACATGACTTGATTGCGACAGGTTAAGGTTTCAAGGTCATTCACCGTGACTTTTGACCTTGAGTATCTAAACACGCCCGCTCAGAATTTCTTCAAAAAAATATATTTTATAGCTCCAACACTTTTCTGTCTAATCTTTTATCGTAAAACCTTCCTCGCATTTGCGCATGCCTGAGGTCTCTTTGGATTTCCTCTAAATGCGAAGTAACATTCAACAGGAAGTAAGAAGCGAAAGCACCGGCAAGTGCGTCTCCTTATCCTATCACCCGTTTTTCAAATGGAAGCGATCGTGACTGCCAGACGCGCAAAACGCAGACAGACTTCCACTGTACCAAGACATAGGCTGGCACCGCAATGCCAAGGTACTTAAAAAAAAAAAAAATCAGGAATGTTTACATGTTTTACATTAGGAACTCCGTATGTCAAATCAGTCATTTTCTCGACATCACCATTTTCGATTTTAATGAAAGTTGGTATGAAGGACACATACAGCAAGATAAGTAATCCTGCAAATTTCTTTATTTGTATTGTAGAAATTGCGCAAAATGCATTACTGTAAAAAAACGTTAAAAAGTGCAAAAAACACGAAAACTTGTAACATGCAAATGCTTGTAACTTCTCTTCTAATGACAGTAGAATAAACGTTCAAAAACCAATGTAAAGAAAAAGAATAAAGCTTTCTATTGATATACTACATCACTTTTTTAAAGAAAGGTGAAGGTTGAATATCTTCAAAGACACCACCTTAGAATTTCTTGGGAGAAAAAGTATTTTATAGCTCTAACACTGTTCTTCAACTGAACCAAAACTTAAGCTGGCACCACAATAAAAAAGTACAATTAAGACAGTTTACATATTTTACTTAAATGTTTTACATGACTTTTCTCCTACTATAATTTTTTTATGTGTTATTCCTGAAATATGTATATTTTCACAAATGAACAGGTTTCTCAAATAAGGACTAGAATGTAAAAACAATTTTATTGATAAACATAATTTTTATCTGTAATTAGTAACAAATCTTGGAAATCAAAAACTGCAAGTTTTAGCCAATGACAAATACGATCAAAACAAAGATATACTCAAACTCAAGTGAATACAAGGTTGAAACAGTTTTGTTAAATCCAATAGAACTGGATATAGCGGATATTCACGGCTATGTTGTAGTGGTGCATGATAAGCATTGGTGGACTGACTGTGTTTTGGATGTGAATATTCTTACAGAAAAAGTCAAAGTAAGTTTTTTGTACCTACATGGACCATCTGAGTCACTCTCGTACCCAGAGAAGCCAGATATTTTGGAAATGGACAAAACATCAGTAGTTGCGACGGCTGACTTAAAACTAAAAGTGGTCTGACATATACTATCGAGCAGTGGTTGGAAAAACTACATTTCTTTTGTAGCGAACTACAACTATAACTACTTTGTTATAAAGGTAGTTAACTACAACTACAACTACTTTGTTATAAAGGTAGTTAACTACAACTACAACTACTTTTTTCAAAATGTAGCGACTACAAACTACTTTTGAATTGTAGTCGCTACTTCGCTACTTAAAAAAAATAAGAAAGCATACACCGTTTGAGGGTTGACCGAAAAAAATTCGAAATGTGGTTTACATAAAAATAACTCATTTGAATATGGAATAGAACTAGGTTGAATTTATTAGTTACTTTGCCCTTTTGTTCCCCTTTTCTTTTTCTGATAAAATTTGTCCTTTTTAGATTTTTTTTTTGAACAATTTTTAAGAATATTCGCCAGAAAAAAGGATTCAAAAGTGGAAAGATTGATAGACTTCAACCTTCATTTTTTTTTAAATTTCTTGCCAGGGAATATTTAGGAACAAGAAAATTGTTTGAAGAAATATAAAACTTATGATGCCAAATAAAATAATGACATCAAACAGAAAGAATGTATTTCGTCAAAATGATGTATCTAAGATACAGCACATATTTTAATGTTCTTATTTTTCATTACGTCCGCTGCTGTACTTGAGCAAGATTTGTGCCAGTCAGAGTCAATTAAACCTTGTTTTCTTCCTTCGTTCTTTCTTTCTTTTTTCATTTATTTATTTATTTTTTTAATTTAAAAGTAGTTTCCAGAAATCGCTACAAACTACTATTTTTTGTATCGCGCTACTCACTACTCTACTTTTTTTTTAAAGTAGTGCGCTACACTACAAACTACTAAAAAATGTAGCTACTACAGTAGTTTCGCTACTTGTAGCGCGCTACTTCCAACCTCTGCTATCGAGCAAAGAGAAATGGACATAGTCACCGAAAAGGTGGCCTCACTTTCTTGAGGTCTGAAATGTTATTAACTAAAGTTCTCCAGTACGTGTAGGTATTAAAAATATTTTCAACGGTGACACAATATCAGCCAATAAGATGTGCAAAGCTTAAAATTATCAAAATATATCTGCAGAACTGTAAGCAGGATGTATATACCTGTTAACTGTACAATGCCTATCCACTGTGGAACCAGGCCTTCCTTCTTTTTCGAGGGATTACATTAAAGTCTTGTAATTAGAATTTCTGGTGAGTAATGTAATGATAAAACTCCTTTTTTTCTTAAAATAATTCGAGGCTACTTAATTAGTTGTTATAGAGCTTTAACAGATAATTTTATTAATGTTGGAACATAATTTCTAACATAGGTTGTTGTTAAAAAAGCTGCCTCTATACGGAAAGCTTTGTCGTTGGCTAAAACTTGCAGTTTTTGATTTCCAAGATTTGTTACTAATTACAGATAAAAATTATGTTTATCAATAAAATTGTTTTTACATTCTAGTCCTTATTTGAGAAACCTGTTCATTTGTGAAAATATACATATTTCAGGAATAACACATAAAAAAATTATAGTAGGAGAAAAGTCATGTAAAACATTTAAGTAAAATATGTAAACTGCACTGTTAAAAAAATGTCCTGAAAATAATGAAAAAATATACGGCAGCTGAGTTGCCGGAGTGTTTCCGTTTCGTTAATTATATTTCCGTGATTTTGAGAAATGTCAGTTCATCATTTTTCCGTTCCTCATTTTTTCGTTTCTTAATTCTCCGTTCTTCATTTTCTCGCTTCCCCGCTTATACGTTATAGGCTTATACCTAGACGCTTACACTTATATATACATACATACACACACAAATAAATATATATATATATATATATACATATATATATATTATATATATAAATATATACAATTCAAACTCTCAAATATCTTGCCTTTAAAAAATACTTTAGCAATACAAGAATTGGTTTCTTTTTTATTAAAAATTTTAGTTCATTAAAATAACATGATTTTTTTTTTTTTTTTTTTTTGTAAAGATTACACCAATTCTCGCATAAAATACTCAAATATTTTGAAGGTGGAATGATCAATGCATAGTATTTCTGAGCGCACAACTTCAAAACATTAAGAAGTATTAACAAGGTGCATTTTTTTTAATATTTTCTCTTAAGTTTGAATACAAATTAAGTTCTTCCGAAAGTTTTTTTTTTCTTTTTTTCTGAATTTGAAACATTCGTGGTTCCTTTAAAAAAAATCCTGTATTTTCACTGATTTCCTCTATTTTCATACATTTACGTTATGGCATTCATAGTGATCAACACTTTAAGAAATGGACTCTGAAAATTGACATTTTTTGTTTTTAATGAAATCGCTTCCAAAGAATAATCTTTAAACTGGTTTAAAAAAACTAAAAAATACGCTTTTAGATGCACTTATAATACATCAACATGTAATATATACTTCAGCTTTTAGTGTTAACAGTATTAAACATATTACTTTTAATATTTTCAAAGAACGTGAATTGATCTTTCATTTAGAGTTACATACATGCATACAAACAAACCGACATGTGAAACTAATAAAAGCGTATTAAAAAAGCTTAGTTTTGAGACTAAGTTTTTTAATCGTTGTGGAAAATTACAAAAATCATTTTACTAACCCTCAGCACTCATAGTTGGTTTATATATGTAACTCTTAAATGTCTATCAGTTCACATCATGAAATAACAAACTATTAAGTCTAGACTCAAATTAAATTAAAAATAATAATAACAAAAATAAAAACATGATAAAAATTGATGGGGCAAGAGCCTTACCTCTTCCTGGACGAAAATCTTCTCTCTAATAGACGACTTACAAAAAAAACAACAAAAGGGGGTATGGATTTTAAAATATACTCACACACCCCTTTGTTGCCCATTTTGCGTGAATGCATTGCGATGAATTATGGACTGATAAACTAAATCTTCTTTAAAATGTCGGACAAGGGAAACTCGGCGGATGCGTCTTGTATCCAACGCGGCATATAGAATCCTTTCAGGAATAGAATGACTTCCAGGAGCGTGAAAAGATCATTTTTTCACAAGTCTTCTAACGGCACAAAATAATTGGGGGAACGCTATAAATCCAGCTTAAGTTTTCCAATCCTTGCAATCTCAAATTTTGAAGCAAAATGGCTTCACAACACTATCGGTTTCTCACTACATTCGAACGATATATGTTTTGGCAAGCGTCCAAGTTTCCAAGTTCCTGGCGCGGGGAAAAAATGAACGGTAATTCACGGAATATGTCTGTTCCTTTAAGGAAAAGATACGTTTTGAAGCGAAAACAGAAATTTTCTGTTAAAATCAGAAAAAAAACTTCCTGAAAATTCAGGTTTTTTTTAACAGTGTGTCTTAATTACTTTTTTATTGTGGTGCCAGCTTAAGTTTTGGTTCAGTGGAAGAACAGTGTTAGAGCTATAAAATACTTTTTCTCCCAAGAAATTCTAAGGTGGTGTCTTTGAAGATATTCAACCTTCACCTTTCTTTAAAAAAGTGATGTAGTATATCAATAGAAAGCTTTATTCTTTTCCTAAAAATTGGTTTTTGAACGTTTATTCTACTGTCATTAGAAGAGAAGTTACAAGCATTTGCATGTTACAAGTTTTCGTGTTTTTTGCACTTTTTAACGTTTTTTTACAGTAATGCATTTTGCGCAATTTCTACAATACAAATAAAGAAATTTGCAGGATTACTTATCTTGCTGTATGTGTCCTTCACACAGGGGCGGATGGGGCCGGCGGGCAGCCGGGCATTTTCCCGGTGGGCCGCCTGTGTTTCGGCCGGTCGGCCGATCTAAATTTTACAACTTATGACGTTGTTATTCCTTCTTTATTTTTTTAGTCGGCCGGCCGGTCTAAATTATAAAACTTTTGGCGTTCATTTTTTTTTTTTTTTTAGTCGGCCGGACGGCCGGTCTAATTTTACAACTTGTGGTGTTTTTTTTTTATTTTTAGTCGGCCGGTTGGCCGGTCCAAATTTTAAAACTTGTGGCGCTATTATTTTTTTTAGTCGGCCGGACGGCCGGTCTAAATTAAAAACTTGTGACGTTTTTGTTTTGTGTTTTAGTCGGCCGGACGGCCGGTCTAATTTTACAACTTTTGGCGGTTTTTTTTTTTAAATTTTTAGTCGGCCGGTTGGCCGGTCTAAATTTTAAAACTTGTTGCGTTTTTTTTTTTTTTTTTCCTTTTGTTGCAACAAGCGGCCTGTCTGAATTTTACCACTTACGCCATTAAAAAAAAATATATATATATGTTTGTGCCGTTTCATTTCATAAAGTCGTAGCAAGCAGCAAAACGGAAACAAAAATTTAGAGTTAGGCCGAAGTTTGTCGCTTCTCTCACCAGACACTTTTTCTTCAACTGAGAAACCTTTAGTCCCAAAAACATCTTTTGAGTACTTATCTAAAAAAAATTGCAAAATTTAATGAAGCTGCAACTTCAGAACAACTAGAGGAAGAATACACTAACTTCGCTCAAAATTGGCCTAAGCTTAGAAAAATTATTAAAAATCAATATGAAATGTATGAGGCGCAAGAGCAAGAAAACAGTGATGAAAAAGAAGCAGACCATGAAATTGATGAAAAGCTTGCTTCCATTTCTTGCAAAAACTGTCAAAATTGCGTTATTTGCTGTTATAAAGTACTCATTAAGTACAACTTGTTCAAAGATTGTTATTCAGCTTTAACTACTGCATATCAATATTTGTTAACGCTAGCTATTACTCAAGTGGCTTGAGAAAGAAGTTTCTCCAGTTTAAAGCTCATAAAAACTAGCATACGTAATACTTTAGCTGATGAACGGCTAAAGTCATTTATGCTCATGAAAATAGAAAAAGATTCCTTACAAAATATTGATAATGAAGCAGTGATTGACAACATTGCTTCAAAAAGCGAAATTCTAAAAAAAGAGTTATTACATTGATGTTGTCATATTTCCAAGCTACAGTGCACTTTTTAAAACAATTTCTTCCTTCAGAAGCTTTTTTCTCAAATTTAAGCCTTAGTTTTGTCGCCACTCTGTGAATCAGAAGTATTATTTCTTAGTTTTACATATTCAATTATAGAACCTGTATTATCTTTAAAAGTATACCCATTTTGTATATATGTATAAGTAGTTTCTTCATTTTTAATGCTAAATATTGCTTTCCAATGTCATTAAAATTCATACTTTTTCATTTTTTCCCCGATGCAGCTTTTTGAGTTAATCAAAATGAACAATTTGCTGGTAGTTTTTTAATTATGTATAATTAACAGTTTTACTTTTAATGCTAAGGAAGATCCTTCAAGGCTTGAATTGAAATGTTCGTCACTGTGAAAATTCCTGTTTTCACTTTAAAAAATTATTTACGTAACATTTTTTTTAAGTTGAAAAAAAGAAAAAGGTAATAATTTAGTTTGTAGATATTATTTGCACGTGTGCTTCATATTCATTAAAATAATAATTGTAAGTAAATATTATAAAATATGTTACCTTCATATGTAGTCAGTTTCTGAAAAGTATGAAAATTTTGAGGTTCATAATTGCTAAATTTTCTCAGAATTAGATTTGTTTTTAGTACACCACTCTCAATAGTTGTTAAATATTGTAAAGCTAGTTCAATATTAAGTTTTTTTCAGTTTTATACACATGGTACTTAATTAATTACTTACAATACAGTTTGTCATGTTGTTAGTTTCTGAAAAGTTTGTAAATAACTTTTCCGATCGGAATGAAAAGTTTGAGAATAGATATAAGTTTAGAAATCGATCAATGTAAAATTAAAAAATTTCCCTCTTTTTCACGAACTTCTATTTTCTCTTTTTTTCTTTAGAAAGCAGTACACGCTTGAAGGTGTCTTAAATATTGCACCTTTTTTTCAATGCTGAGCGTTTCTATGTTTTACAAATGTGCATACATTGTTGAACTGCTTATTTAATTCACATAAAACTATGACATTTGTACATCCTAAAATGTGTTGTCACTATATTTAATTGTTGTATATGAATAAACTCGAACTAGATATAAAAAAAAAGTAAGTAAGTCAATCGAGACGCAGTTTAAACTTTCGGTCTTCACTTTCGTTTCACTAAGCAGCCTTTTTAGTTGACGAATAAATAATCCGTTTCAAAGTTCATCTTCTTTACTTAATGAATTTCCTTTAACTACTTCGTTATGAAAATTAAATCAGAAACTACGTTTTAAAACATGTGATTGTCATGTTATTAGTTTCTAAAAAGTATGCTAATAACGGATTTACTTTCAGTAGGGGGGGGGGATACATTTCTGCGTAAATGTAAATTTAAAGATCTATCAGTGTTAAATTTCTAACTCTCCCCATTTTCACATAATTATATTTTGCCCCAGTTAAGGTTTCAAATATATACGAAGTACCATAGCTTTATTTCAATCCTGTGTATATATGCAGTTGAGTGTAAGAAATTTCAAAATCAATGTAATGTCTTCCGTCAAGCTTTTGAAATGTACGTTAAAAATGGATTTACTTTCTATGCATCAAAAGATTTTGTATAAATGATTATGAAGAGGCCAGATCAGTGTTCAAGTTCCATTAGTTGATCTTTGTCACAATTTTTTTTACGAGAAGCAGTACGCGATCGAATGCGTAGTAAAAGTGTACCATTATTTCAATGTTAAATTATTTATATTTATGTATAATTGGAGTAGCTGTAAGTATTAAAAATTTGTAGTAGTAAATTTTTTTTTGAATTTGTATACGCATAGTGGTTTTATATTAAATAGAAAAAAATATTTGGTTTGTGTGTAAATTTGCATGTTTATCATTGAAATTTTTAAATGTAAAAGAAAGCATAATTTTGAATTAAAATTTACGAACATTATATATATCAAGGGCCGGTCTGTGATAAATGCCCGGGCCGGTGCGGGGTGCTCCATCCGCGGCTGCCTTCACACCAAATTTCATTAAAATCGAAAATGGTGATGTCGAGAAAATGACTGATTTGACATACGGAGTTCCTAATGTAAAACATGTAAACATTCCTGATTTTTTTTTAGTACCTTGCCATTGCGGTGCCTGGTGCCAGCCTATGTTTTGGTACAGTGGAAGTATAGTGTTGGAGCTATAAAATATTTTTTTTTTTTTTTTTGAAGAAATTCTAAGGGGGCGTGTTTTGAGATATTCAAGGTCAAAAGTCACTGTGAATGACCTTGAAACCTTAACCTGTCGCAATCAAGTCATGTAATATATCAAAAGAAAGCTCCATTCTTCAGCTTTGCAACGGCATTTAAGTTTTTATTCTGCTGTAATTACGGTCATTGGAATGTGACAACTTTTCGCTTTTTTCGCACTTTTTACGCTTTTTTACAGCCCTGTATTTCGTACAATTTTTACAATAAAAATCTAAAAATTTGCAGAATTACTTATCTTGCCATATGTGTCCTTCATACCAAATTTTGTGAAAATCGGAGCTGGTCGGGTCAAGAAGGTGATTGATCTGACATGGAATTGCCCGTTGGACAAGTGCTTGGAAAGATGTTCAAATGTATCTTCAATTTTCTTATTTCGAAAAAGGGGAAAATTTTTCTTTGTCACGGAGTTCCTCACTCTTTATTTTTTATAATACGAAGAAAAATCTTCCTTTTTGTCCCCTCTCCCTGTTTAACTGCATTAAATCTGCATATTTTATTTTAATTTATTTCAGGGATTTTTTGTGGTTTGAAGTTTCAGAAAATTAGGCTGCCGTTTCCAAAATACAATTTCCGAAAGTATTTTGAGAACCACCCAAGTCACTTTTTCTCTCCTTAAAAGTCTTTTATTTTTTATTTATCTAAAGTCTCTTCTTAATGCCAAAACTAACTTTTTGTGTAAAAATGTCGATTTTGTCACTTTTTTTTAAATTCTCATTTAGTGCTAAATTTCCAATCTATTTAACTTATTTTATGAATATCAAAAAACGTCGCTCAATATCAGAGCCACCAGAGAGCTGGAGGGAGAAGGACTCTTAGCTGACTCTAATAAGTTTGATACCAGTGAAAAGAACACTTATTGTATACTTTTCAGTAATTTAGCTATATAACGAAAAAGACATCATTCATATGCATGTTCTTGGGCTGCTGCTTTCTTTTCCTTTGTCTGGGGACTATCTTCGGTTATTGAAACGTTTTGATTCAATTAACTTATTTTATAGTCAAAAAGATCCCCTCTCTCCTTCCTGCTTTTAACATCCGCATGAAGAATACTGTAGCTTCTTAATGTTATTTGTTTTTGTAAATTGGCAGCCAGTTATGAAAAATTTAAGCGTTCTTGTCTAATTTTCTTCTGCCTCGTCTATATGTCTCCCAATAACAACCCTGTTGTAAAAAAAATCCCTGCTAAGAACACCTTAAACTTTTCCCGCAAAAAAGATCTTCAGCCTAAATTCCAAAACCGTCAGTCTTAAAAAGTTATGATATCCAGTTTGTGCCAAACTACCATCTTCCCTGTTTTCTTCTTTCATCACCACCTACTTCCTCTAAAATTACCCCACCTCCAACTCCTCACCAGCATGGACAGTTCTTTTGAATTGTTTTTAGTCCTACTAGGTGGGAATCTTTTTGAAGTGAGATGCCTGGCTTCACGAGCAAAAAACTTCCCGCATAACAGAGGGGTTGGCGGTGGGTTATTTTTTAGCCCGGAAGTTGGTATGATGAAAGTAAACAAAGAGTCCAAAGACTTTCTTGGCGGGGATTTTTTTCCAGCAGGGTTTTTTGAGGGGAGATATCACATCTTTTTATGTTGATATTATTACTTAATGTGTATTACATTTGAAGTATAAGGAGACTACTTTTCTAAATTTAGTGGAATTCGTGCCTCAGAATTCCGCATTGCATACGATAATTCTCCCCACTCTATTTTTACGCGCTATAAGATGACGTAATTTCTTATGCGAGTTAATTAGGGCTTCAAACGTTTCATTTTTGAGCACTTTGGAGTTTATTAAACACATATTTTCCCATTGCTATCCGATTCTAAAGTATGTTCATTATTTCACGTCTCTATTCATCGAGAGTAAGCTTACGTGCGTTTTGTCATGTTCCAACAGCTTCCATGTATTTACTTTTGTGGTCACAATATGTACTTAAATCACGCAACGTTTTTATAATCCTGAAATTCTATCATATACGTAATCGAGATATTAGAAGTTTAGAACCGGGGAACTAACTAAAAATCTTCTCTCTCTCTTTCTCTGTTCTACCTTTAGTATTAAATATCTTTATTCGAAATCATATTTTATTCAGGGACATAGCCAAGGGACGGGTCCAGGGCGTGTGGACTCCCCCCTTCCCCAAAACCAGTCTTTATCTTCAGTTCATACCACTTTGCAACGATAACACTTTTTCTGAGATAGATATATTCAAAAAAAAAAAGCATTACTTTATCTTTAAATATTCCTTATTACATGATAGATTTCCCTGCTTCCGAATCCATTTAGAACACGAGAACCTCCATTGAAATTTAGTCATTCTGCAGATTTTAACAAAAATTCTCCCGCGAAATTAAAAAAAATTCATAATTTCTTCAAAAGAAGAGTTGATTCATAGTATGTCAACTATTCGTATGTTTTCAGAGAGGAATTTTCCTGCGTTAGCTTCCCATAGACGCCTGTGCAGGGGATTTACTATACATTCAAAGATGATTTGCGAATGAAAGTTATGCATTGAAAAGAGCAGTCAAAGTTTATGATTGAATATTACGAAATAAAATAAATGCAACTTGTGTTTGTGTTATGTTCATAAATCAAAGAAAAATTCAATTGTATGCCATAACAGGACACTTTATACAAAACAATGTTAATACAAGAAGCTTGTCCTTTCTTCTTAATACATGAGCTGCCAATAAAAAGGGCAACAATGATATCTTGACATGCACATGCACATCTTAAAATGAGAAATGGAACTTAACCAGAGCAAGTGTAAACTTAAACAGGGTGAAATGCTTCGAAGATTTAAAAACTCCCTCACTAAGTTGCCTCATGGATTTAGTCTGCGTGTTTCTGGACTACCTCTCTGCTTGACGACGAAAACCACAGCAGCTGTTACTAGGGCTACTGCTAATAAGCAACCAATTACGATGCCTGCTACCGCACCTTTACTGAGCTTAGGCTTTTTGGTTGGAGTAAATTCAGTTGTTCCGCCCGATGGATCAGTGTGCCCACTTACAGTTGAACCAGAAGAAGCGTCAGTTGTGGTGTTGAAACTGGGACCTTCAGTTGAAACTGTACCATTACTTGTTGTGTTTGCATCATCAGTAGTGACGGGCTGCTCTGTTGTTGTTGCTGTGACGTTTGTTTCACTTGCAGTCGTTCCATTGAAATCTTGTGTTTGATCAGTAGTGACGTTAAATCCACTGTCAGTCGTTCCATTGAAATCTCCTGTCAGATCAGTGTCAGTGACGTTGAATCCACTGTCAGTCGTTCCATTGAAATCTCCTGTCAGATCAGTGTCAGTGACGTTGAATCCACTGTCAGTCGTTCCATTGAAATCTCTTGTTAGATCAGTATCAGTGACGTTGAATCCACTGTCGGTTGTTCCATTGAAATCTTCTGCTGTGCCAGTGAAGTTAAATCCACCGTTAGTTGTTTGATTGAAATCTCCGGTGACGTTAAACTCCGTATTGGTTGAATTTGCCACATCTTCAGTTGTTTCTCTAACGGTTCTTGAGCTTAAGTTATCTGTTGTTGTCTCATATGTTTTTTCACTGAAAATACTGGATAGAATTTTTGGAGGAATCGAGGAAGGAAACTGGGAGCTTCTGTACTCTTTAAATGATGATGTGTCTAGGATGATAGGCGTTGAACTTTCAGCAAAAGTTGTGGTTGATAGGTCTGTAGTGGTGCCTGCAAAATTAAAACGAAATTTATAAAAGCTAATTACAATTATATTATCTTTAAAATTTTCCCTACCTAGTAAGAGCTTTACAGGCAATTCAAAAACGCACTGATTAATAGAGCTTCAATTCGAAAAGATACCGGTGAAGAGTCCTCAAGGGAGGGGCGATTGTTCCCACCACCCCTCCCTTGAATCTGTCTCTGCAAGGATTCAAACAAAATGTTGATATGCAAACGTATGCGTTGCCGAAGGGGGCAGGGAGTGGCAACCCGCCCCCTGATCAGAGCCAGGGGCATTCCGATAGGAAGTCAAAGTCACTGTGACCTCCCAACTTTTCTCTTATTAGCCAATTTTTCTTTAAATACTTTTTCTAGAAACATGTTGGTACACATGTGCTTCAAAACTTCAAAAACAACTGAATACAGTAAATAATATTTATTATAAGAATTCAATTTGTTAAAATAAAGTCTGACTATTTAATAAGAAAGGGATTAGTTTTGCACGGAGTCGAATTACAAGAACGGCACTTTGCTTGGGAGAATTTGCACTTTTTGGAAGGTCACAGTGACCTCTGAGAATTGGGGTGAAATGAATGTGTGTGAAAATGAAAACGTGGTGAAATGACCTCCGTAAACTCTTGGGAGAATTGTAGCTTTTTGGGAGGTGAGAGAGACAGGGACTTCCCAACGTGGGTGCTCCTGCTTGTTCCTCCCTAACGTGAGTCCTGGCTACGCCCATGCATACAGATAGATTTCAGATAGGAGCTTGTGCTGATTAGTTTTCAGTGCCAATCGCCCAAAAGGGTTGGCTTCTTTTATTATTTTGAGGAGTAGAGTAATCATATGAAAGCTATATCAGAAAATTTTCTAAATGGTCACAACATACCAGTTGGCGGTGTATTTGCATACCAGTTTTGTTTATAAAATAATTTACGACGTGAAGGTGTCATAACATAACAATAAAAAGGTCTTTTCCTCTCATATGTTGACTATAAAATACAGTCAATTCTCGATAACTCGAATTTGAAGGGACCGAAAAAAACTTCGACTTATCGGAAGTTCGACTTATCATTAGTTTCGATTTCCAACATTTTAATAACAAAAACTTGTAATATTCAATTAATGTATAGATTATTGACAAGTTCAATCAATTAAAATGTACACTACTTGAATAAAAACGTTAAGAAAATAAAGAATAAGCAATCTTAATTTTTATACATATTTCATTCTTGTGGGATTATCCGTCATTTTAAGCTGCATTGAGCAGTTTTGTAATTAAAAAACGGTAAATATCACAGCTTTTTCACATATCGTTCTTCCTTGGTAGCATAATATTCATTTTCCTCCATGGTTTGTACTCTTCGTTGCAAACCTCAGTGTTTTAATCATATTTCTTAAATTCACATCAAAGAAATTTTCTTGATCAACTGCTTTAAAAGTCATTTGTTTTAAATTTAAAACAACTTTTGGAAATTAAATTCCTTATAGAAGCAATAAGTGCAAACAATACAGCAAGAGTCACCACAGGTGTTGTTTCTTTATTGCATATTGCTTCAACAGATCTTCTTTTGACTTCAGATTTAACCTGAATGAATCCCCTCCCCTCACATAAGAAGAACAAATCAAAATTCATGCTCTAACTTGAAAGTTTTTTCTGCTTTTTAACTGACAAATGTTTATCCACCTCAAAAAAACTTCGAGTTAAGGGAAGTAAACTTCGAGATATAGAGAAAAATTAACATGCAATTGAAGACAAAGGGTCGGGACCTAATAAGAAATTCGAGTTATAGTAATATTCGAGTTATTGGACTTCGAGTTATCGCGAATTGACTGTATTATTCTACACTGCACACAACTGATGCTTTCACTACAGCGCTTATAATTTATTGTTTCAGCAAAAATGAATAAATTACCAGGGCCGTAACCAGGCCTTAGTTTCGGGGACAGGCCCGTCATTTAGGGGGGGGGGCAGGGGGGGTCAATTGCCCCCCTGACTTTGAGAAATCAATGTATTTACATATAAGTGGGCGTGGTTTTTGTTGTTTTCTGATGAAATCGTATTGTTTTTTTACCCTTTGCCACCCCCCCCCTGGAAAAACTTGAAATGACGTCCCTGTTCGGGGAGGGTTTTACCAAACCTATTGCCGTCAAATCTACAAAATCAATAAATTTTGATTTCACGTTCCATATTCTGTTGATTTTTGTGGCAATGGATATTAAAAGGGTGTTAACATAAAAAATGTAAAAAAAATGACTCATCTTTTCAATGAAGAAAGAAATAATAATCTGGACAGATGAGTTTACTCATATACGCGCATTCGAAGGAGTACTTGAAATTTCTATCTTACGACGCTCGCTTGTAAGATGCGTTAAATATAGAGTTTGGTATTTACACATTTGAAGAATTTTGGTGTATTTTTTAGTAGTTCGAAGGGAATGGTTCATTGTTAAGAAATTGTGTCTGAAATAACTACAATAAAAATAAATACTGCAGAAAAAACTTGATTTGTACAATTATTCAGTGATGATAATTTTATTTTTCAAATGCAGTTTCAAAGTAAATAAGAAAATTAAAACAAAATAGCAAAAATAATTTTTTCAGTGAGAAACTATGAAAAGCATGCAATCCATGGCTTAGGGGCGGAAACTTACTGCTTTATAAAAAGCATTTTTGAAATAGTTTTGAAAAAATTCGGAGGAGGTTTGAACACTAAAAACCCACCCCTTTCATACGGCCCTGTAAATTACAGATACATTGCTGGAATTTTTAATAAATTATTGCAGGGGGGAGGGGGTGGCAACATAGTTGTTGTTGTCATAGGCAGCTGGTACGGTGCGAAGCATCACCTGGAAAGTTTTTCTTTTTTCTTTTCTTTTTTTTTTTTTTGATACATTGTGTTGGATTTTAACATTACTGATTAAATGACCTCACTGCGGAACATAGCCTCAAAAATCAAACAGGCTGGTTGTTTTTCATTCATTTATATGAAATGATGTGTAAAAAGTCCGAAGTTATAGAATTGAATAACCCAAATCAAAGATCTAAAAAGTAATGCGACAGAGCTTTAATTATTTTAGTTTAGTTCGTTAACCCTTTATGCCTCGACGGGACTTAGAAGTCCCGCTTATATTAATTTAGTATTATAAATCCTAAATGGCTGGAATCATGCTGGTACTCGAAGGTACCACTCCTTGTACTTTGCTGAGAGGTCGATAGATGGTACCTGCAATCGGAAACAGTTTTCTTAGGGACCCTAAGGCGTAGGGAGCCTTAGACCCTACTGATTGTCAAAAAATTTTGATTCGATATGTTGTTCGATGTATTTTTAACTAAAAAAAACAAAAAAAATATATAAAAATTCATTGCTAAATTAATTTGGGATACAAAGGGTTAATTCGTTAAGTTCGTAGTTTTGAAAACAAAGGCGTTTACTTGCAGTTATTGTTATTAATTAGTGATAAAGGAAATATTAACTCCCATCCCACAAACAATAGGTCTCAAAGTTCCGAACTGATAACCCGAACATTGATTCCGAACGCGTTATTCTTAAGTCTTTCGGTGACAATAGGGTAAATTATTAAGATAACGGCATGTTGTCATCAACAAAATTTTAAATCTGTTCTTCTTTTCTTTTTGTAATCGCCAATTGCTGATAGTGTCAGCCCCGCTTAATCGGGTAACGGATGAACGAATACCCTTTAATACGAATACAGTCTTCCGGAATCGAATATTTTCCCGTAGATGCAATGTTGAAGATCCCCGCTTAATCGAATAATTTCCTCGGATAATCTAATAATATTGATCAACTTCCAAACATATTTCTGCTGAGAAAACTTTTGAATAAGTTAGCAAGAAGTTCTGTCAAGAACTAAACGAGCCTACTTTCCTGTATATCGACATCGGCATTCTAGCATCTGATCAATATTCTCGTTATTATCTGAGACTGAAAATTATGTCAAACATACCTTTTTAGCACTAAAAGCTGATTTCTAAAAGCAAAATATATCCCTCTCATCAGATGAAATAGACGCGTAAAAGTAAATAAATGAATAAATAAAGCTTTGTCGCACCTTTTAAAGAATGTAACTGTTACAGTTCTTCAGCAGAAAAATTCCTCAATCGTTTTCAAAAAATAAATAAATAAATAAATAAAAGTACAAAGAACATCAAAACACATTTTATCAAAGAAAGGAAAAAACAAAGAGAAAAAAAACTCGACCGTTAATAAAATGTCTCGAATTTCATTTTTAATCTGTTGCCAGTTGTTAAATATAAATAAAGAATAAAATGCTCTCGTGAATGAAATATTTTTGTAACAAAAAAAAATCGTCTGTCAATAATGATAATAATAATAATAATAATAATAATAATAAAATAAAATAAAACTAATGAATAAATAAACAAAAAATCGTCTGCACAGTCAGTGATTTTTTTTTTGAGCCTGCATTTCCGCCATGTTTGCGGAGTCGGAGTGGGAATCAGAGTCCTCACAGAAAATTATTCAGAAAAGTACTTTACATACATTATTTATCAAAACAATTTTCTTACAAAGTTAGTTTGAAGGAAATCCGCCTTTAAGTTCAGGATCAACATTCAACTTAAATTTTCCCGTAAGCTCTAATGTTAAGTTTTTTTTCTGAACAGTTCAACATTGAACAAAAAATGGTTCAAATCAAACAGCGAAATATGGGAATGAGCCTCTCCGAGATCTTTCGAACCAAAAAAAGTTTATTCAATTCGGATGGTTCACTTAAAAATTATTCGGCGGGGAAAGGTTGCTTGAACGGTTCAATGTTGAACCAAACATGTTCAGATTGAAAATTTAAATACAGTAATAAAGTAGCCTTGCCAAGATGCTTTGAACAAAAAAAAGTTTGTTTAAATCGGACTGTTCACTCAAAAGTTATTAGGGGTGACAGCTTGTTTGAACGGTTCAATGTTGAACGAAGGATTGTTCAAATAGGAAATGTAAATACGGGAACGAAGTATCCTTGATAAGATCTTTCGAGTACTATTAATGTAACAGAGGGGATATGGAAACTGTTTACATGTGCCCCTTAATGTCGTGTTCCCTAGTACCTTTCCATTTATCTACCCCTCAGAATTAAATCGCACACATAAAGAACTCTTGATTTAATGCAAAAAGTAAAACATTTTCATAAATTTACTTCATTTTCCTAAATTTACAAACAGAGCCCGTCATCTTTATATATATAGAAAATTTTGTGTCTTACTGGAGCCTTATTGATGTTTAGAATTTTGTATGCAGGTAAAATTAGAAACAAAAGCATAAGATCGTGAAATAGCCAAATTAAAGCAGTAAATAGCATTACGAAATGCTCCACTAAATAAATAATAATAATAAGATCTGAAGCACCGAGTCCAATACTCCTATTATTTTATGAGATTGAAAAATAATTTGAATTTATATACAATACATTCCATATGCTTTATAGAAGAAGGAGGGGGGGACATTAAATTATATACAGGCATATGCAAATGAGTCATGAGTATTATGGATTAAGCAGTCGGATTTCCCTTTCTTTCAATCGCTAAAACACTTTCTACTACACAAAACTTGAAAATTTAGCTTGTATCCAACGTACCATTTCACGTTATTTTGTAAGAAAAAAATTTTTTTTTTTGTTTTAATCTATCCGGGATGCTTTAAGATTTACTATTAGATGGCAAAAGGCCCTCGATAACGATTATAATTACACCGATGATTTAAAATAAAAACGTTTAACAATTTGATTTGTTTGAAGAAAAAAAAAAACGCGACATAACTCTCTGGGGGGGGGTCGTTCTAATTTAATAGAAGGTTATTACGAGGCTGCATGCGTCTTCCTTTAGTTTTTTTTTTTTTTTTGGGACCTTCATAATAGCTAGCTACCCCTTGTACCAGTTCATGTAAACTTCATAAATTGTGACAATCTGTAAATTAATTTAAAAATAGTTACATAAAACTTTAGTTATAAAGTTATGTTTGAAGTAAAACTTGTGTTCAAATCGAACTATTGTCAATTGTCTGTTTGAAGTCCAAATACTTTGCATAGTAATGTTCATTTTCTTTCAAGGAAGAAACGAATGACAATGTTTTCATAAAATTTTCATCGAATTCATAAGTATACTTTACGCATAATTGCTACCTTATTTTGAAATAAATTAATAGTTATTTTTCTCGTGATTTTTTTTTCGTAATATAATAAAAATAATGCAAAAAGAAGTAGTTAAATGCATTTTGTTTTATTACTTTCATATGAAGTGTTGTTTAAATAAAGTTTTTTTTAAATAAAAATTGAACAAACTATTATCCTTTTGTAAACACAAAAATATTTTATTGTAATTTCTTATGTTCAGTAATAAATAAACGACGAAATGAAAAACGAAATGTTTTTTTTCTATTATTTCTATATGATGTCATGCAGTGATAAAACTATATGAAAAAACTATAATAATTACGTAAAAGATACATTGATAGATGTAGCCACTCAAGAGGTCTCCTTTATTCCCTCATCCTGTCTAATTTGAATGCGGTCCACCATGGTAAAAAGGTCCCCCCCCCCCCCGGTCTTAGGAGTTCTAAAGAGTGCGGACATTTCAATAGATGAAGGGCTTGGAGGATGAAGGAGCTATGTTACATTTTAAAAAATAAACACTCTGGACAGTGGTAAGCAATGGATACAGGAAAGCAAATAGAACTTTGTACATCAAAAAGTAGATGTCATCAGGCCAATTTCATTCGCACACTAACGACAGAACCAGAAAACAAAAAATCTGCAGCAGTAAGACTTTGTTCTTTAATTACTCGCAATTTCTGTTTTGTCACATCACCCCTTCATCTCCCAAGCCCTTCAGTTGCCGGTTACTTACGCGCTCTTTAACTGTAGATTTCAGTAAAATGTTTGACGGAAAATCTAAACTTGTTGCAATATATACAGAGTAATTGGTAAAAAAAAAATCAAATAGTTAATCAAAATTAATGTGTAAAATGATATCAATTATTTTTTTGCGTCACGATGTAAATAAATGAAGTGTTTTGATAGTCAAATTCAATGAGATACATCATTTTCCTTACCATTGTTGCCAATAAGTCCAAGAACATGCCCTAAATACACGAAAAAATCTTTCAAATTCATGATAGAAAGTTTGAATGTACTACTAGAACGTAAGTACACACAATATAAATGAAAAGACTATGTTTTGAATTCCGATCAATTATAAAGGATTATTATCTAAAGGAGAGATAGTTGCTGTGTTCTTAATCAATAACTGATAATTGGTAGATGCTATGTGAAACTCTCGATAACATTTTAATTTTCTGTATTGCGTCTGTTTGAGAAAAGAGAGGCGTTTCATCACATTTCATGTATCACATGCTGTGCTAAGATACAAAAGCACAATCAGTTCTGAAATAACCAATGCGGTTTTCTGAGCATTTGCGATTTCGGTTAAAATTGAAAGAAATTTCCTGGTCTGTTGTTTAGAGTAACTATAACAGGGATAAACAATGCAATCATTCTACTGATTTCGTTGCATAATTGTATGTGATAAGCCAACATAATATTTATTTTATTATACATTTATAGCAGATGAATTTTTTTTCAACATTATTTCTTTGCAACCTTGGTTAAAGATTAACTTATATTCATGGAGGTGGAAAAAGGGTGTACTTGCACCCACTAATTGAATAATTAAAAAATATATATGACAATTATAATCAAAAAATAACTTCAATTAGTTGTTTTTTTTTCACATAAAAAATATTAGGCACATTGTTTATAATTACAATTTTTTTGGAAATTATTTTTTTATACATAAATTGTGGGTGCACTTTTACCCCTGGCTTTCAAATTTAAAATTAAGTTTATTTTAAACGCAAAAATAATTCAACACTTTGTCTGATGTTTAAGTTAAAAAAATGTTTTTACAGTTTTATGTTATATAAGTAAAGTAAAAATGAATTTTTAAGCAAAGGACAAATTAAAAATATATATATTGTAATCAGAGATGTGAAATTTACATATTGAATAATTTTAACAAATTTGGAAATATACCTTAGAGTTTGCTTTGAAATAAATTAATAATTAATTAAATAACTAAAAAATTGGAAAACAGCGAAATTTAAATATAAAAATAAATTTTAAAATAAATAGAAAACTAAATGAATCGTGAGGAAAATGAGTCCCCTCAGTACTATTTGAGATCTAGCACTATTTGAGACCTCAGCACTATTTGAGATTTTTGGATTGGGCGGATCGCCCAATCCAAAAAAAGTGGACATGAGGATGAAAATTTAAATTTCCTCAAATATAGTTTAAATTGTTTGCATTTCGACTGTTAAAAGTGATTTTTCATATTTTATTGAAGAAAGAATAAAAATTTGTCATTAACATAGTTATTTGAATTAATAAAATGGAACTATGTCTGGGTGAAATAGACGACACCAGAAACTCTAATATTTCATGGTCTCATACAGCTGAACAAATAATTCTACTTATTTCTAAACTTACCCTCATAATCTGACATCTATTACTAAGAGCTGTGACTGAAGAGAAGTATTCACTAATCTTCGTTGCAAAAGGCAAGCATAACGATTCTCAATTATAGTGCCACACTGCCACACACGTAAACCAAAATCTATATTTATATTTGTGGAGAGAAAATTATTTGCCTGTAAGTTATAAAACTTAACATTCAAAAACAGTTTACTGAGGTACTTTTAATAACAGCTTCAAAAATTTAATTAATACAGTCGACGCTCGATATAAGGACCGTCTCCGTCCTACAGAAAACGTTCTTTATAACGAGTGGTCGTTATAAGAGGTAGAACATAGAGTATATTGGGATACAGTTGGGGGTTTTCTCACCGGCCGTTATATTAGGATGGTTTTTGTGTGGTCGTTATAACGAGCGCCGACTGTAGTTTAATTAGATTTAAATTAAGCGTGGTGGGTGTGACATTGTGATAAAGTCCCACCCGCATCATCTTTTAGAATTGAACACGAATATAATGTAAACATGTTAGTGCAAATTTATGGAAGAATGAGAACACGATCAGCGATAATTTGCTTGTCGTCTAAGCCAGTGTCGCACCCAGGATTGCTTCCTGGGTGCGTCACTGTCTAAGTGACCCTCCTTCGGAAAGTTTTCGAATTTGAAGTCCCAAAAAGAACTGCAGTCAGTTTTGGTGAAATTAAGAAAGGAGTTTGGGGCTATCTCTCAGAAATTAACAAAAATCAACTACAAAAAACACATTTTAAGCAGTTCGGTTTAATCAAGGGGGCTCATCTTCATGCTTCTGGGAAATGCTTTAGCGTTTAGCCCCTTAGATCCCCTAGTGGTTAAGTCACTGGTCTAAGCTCTGAGGAATTCGAATGTGAAGATTGAGAGGGTTAACCCATTTATGCCAAGTAGCCTAAAAACGGGACGGTTGTTAGTTACTGCATACAAAAACCTGTAATTGGTATATCATTTTCCTAAAGCTGTTTTTCACGAGTTAAATAGTCCTTCTTCTTGAGAAAACCAGTTAGAACCACTATTTGGACATCAGAGTTCATTGACAGCTATTTTCAGACAAATCAGTCGAGCAACGATCCAGCATGGGTAGCCACAGAAAGTAAGTTTTTTTTGCGAACTTATTTTTCATAAAATTAAACTAGTTTACAATGATTTGCTTAAAATTGATCACAGATGCCTTCTGTAATGTTACTTTGCAAAAGTAAAGTCAAGTAATGTCGTATTTTGCTCCCATATCTGCAAAATATCCCATAAACAGGACGTTAAATAACTTAATAAATATGGCTACGGCGAACTAGTTTAAGCCTAAAATGCATATAAACCATTCCAAGTAAGAGTTTTAATCAGATAAAAATTGAAAAAAATTGTTAAAAAAAACTTGGGCATAAATGGGTTAATGTTTCGTTACTCTTGTAGTCATACCAAGCAATTGAAGTCAGCAAATGTAAGTTGCTCCTGTTCAATAATAGTTACTAATAACATACATGGTGTAAAAACAAAATGAAAAAGGAACTGAGGACACTGCAGACACGTGTTTCGGTGAAACAAGGAACGCCTTTTTCAATGCGAAATTTTGAGCTTAGAGGTGACAAGACATCCTCGGATGTTTACCTTAAAACCTTAACAAAAGACATGAGAATGAAAGTTTGAAATTTGGTAGAAGTACAAGATTTTTCAACAGAGCACCATCCTTAAGAATGTGATTTTTGAAGATTCGGGTACGCACTTACCCCATCTTACAATATTTTGTTACACTAAATTTTACGATGCCGCAGTTTAGTAGCTTGTTTTTTCTCAATTAAATGATTTCAGAAACAAGCTTGGAATTCCATATTTTTTTCAAACACAATGTTGTTAATATGATAGATTATGTAGCAAACATGTTTGCGAGGATGAATAACTCATTAGTATGTCATTGCCTAGATTCTGTTTAGAATGTGCTCCCAGTTTGTTTCTGGAATCGAACATTCCAAGCAATATCTGTGATATTTCTGTACATTATCTCAAGTTCGAGAGATAATTGATTCATTGTTGTCAGAACTTTAACAATCACACACGTTTTGAATGTACCTGAAAGTTGATTGTGACGAATATTTTCAAAGATTGTAGTAAACCACAAAAAAAAAAAAAAAAAAATATTATAACAAATGAATAATAAAGTAAAATCATAAAGATTTTAACTGAAATTTTTTTTTTCGGTTTTTACTGCTTTATGACTCAATAGACATTTTTAGAAGGAAAGTAAATTTGCGGTTATGCAGTTCATAAGAAATTGAATTTGTATATTTCTGATAAAATTAACATAGTATATGCTCTTCATATTTACGTATGTCGCATTTTTTCGTTATCAAAAATTTACTTCGTGTTTTCTATTTTGAAGTATTTTTTTACCGTTTGTAGAAAATGTGATTTTTTAACTTGTAGCGCATTTTCGTATAAAAATTACGTTTTCCAGATTATTTTACTGTTAAAGTAAAAGAAAGACGAAAAATGCATTTAAAGTCGCTTAATGCATCTTGAAGATATTAAAACAAAAAAAAAAAAATAAAATAAAATTTAAGAAATAACTAAATAAATATCGAAAAAGAAAAAATTGGAAAGCAGGGTGTTGAGATGGGGCAAATATGTGACTCTCAGTCTGTCGGTCTGTGTCGATCTGTCACTCCTTAATAACTTTTGAATGAACAGTCCGACACGAACAAACTTTTTTAAGCTCTAAAGATCTTGGCAGATTCACCTCATTTCCAAAGTTGAATTTTTCATTTGCACGATTTTTCGTTTCAATTTGAACCGTTCAAAAAATCTGCCCCACTCATCAATAATTTTTGAGTAAACAGATCAATTCGAACAAACTTTTTTGTGTTCGAAACATCTCGGCGAGGGTAACTCATTCCTGTATTTGACTTTTGATTTGAGCAATTTTTCGTTCAATTTTAAACTGTTCAAAAGCCTCTTCCCTCCTAATAAATTTTGTGTGAACAGTCCGATTCGAACAAACTTTGTTTTTGTTCGTAAGATCTCCGCGAGAACACACCATTCTCGTATTTGACTTTTTAACTTGAACAATTTTTCGTTCAATTATGAAGAGTTCAGGAATCATTAACTTTAGTTCCTACTAGAAAACTTAAGACCAATATGGGTCATTCCATAGTGACTAACGTAACATTCAGAGCTGATTTTGTAACTGTTTTTACTTGTAACTTAAAGGATAAAAAATATTTTTAGTTATGCTGGTGGATTTACAATGTATATGGTATCTATGTATCATTTCTGCTAAGAATTAAAAACAAAATTAATGACATTAGATATTTTTTCAACCAAAATAGCAGTGTGACTAACGTAACATTTTTGCAACCCTGAAAATTAATGCTCATGTTGTGAGGCAAAAATTTCTCAAAGTTAAGCAAGTGTTAAAAACTGAATGATATATTTGAAAAATGTGTAAAGTTGGCTTTTACAAACATAAAACACATTTATTAAATCTTATTTATTTATTTTTTTTAGTCTTAAGCGTCACTTTTACTTAAGATAGAGTGTGACTAACGTATTGTGACTAACGTAACCATCGAATAACAAGCAGTAGACACAATTACAAACTATTTATTACGGCAAATATCAGTAATAATTACAATACTTTTTCGATTTTTTTAAAACTTCTTATGTTGTATTATTTTAATTTATTTAGTTATTAATTTATTTTTTGAT
Organism: Uloborus plumipes; assembly: GCA_038373865.1. NCBI lineage: Eukaryota > Metazoa > Arthropoda > Arachnida > Araneae > Uloboridae > Uloborus > Uloborus plumipes. The sequence continues at coordinate 47,779 of JAXGGA010008360.1, forward strand.
ACTTTTTTCACTTCGGTATTTTTTTTCTTCGACTGAGGTTGACATTTCCATGGAATGACCCATATATATTCCGAACTTAAAGGCGGATTTCCTTCAAGCAAACTTCGTTTAGTTCGTTTTTAGAGAAATCAGAAATAAGTGCTACAATAGCAAAAGCTAAAAGCAACGTATGCTAGAGAAGCAATAAGAATAAAAGGGAACAAATGCTAGAAATCGTGCTATGGGAGCCAAAAATAAAAGCAATCTATGGTAGAAACTCATGCTAGACTAGCAAAAAATAAGAGCAACAGATGGTAGAAATCTTGCTAAAAAAGGTAAAATATAAAAGCAACCGATGGTAGAAATCTTGCTAGAAAAGCAAAAAATAAAAGCAACAGATGGTAAAAAACATGCTAGACTAGCAAAGAAAAAAGGTACAGATGGTAGAAATCTTGCTAGAAAAGCAAACAATAACAGCAACAGATGCTAGAAAAGCAACGGGTGGTTGCTAGCAAACAAAAACTAGCATCTGATGGTAGTTAATTACTGCTAGACTAGCAAAAAATAAAAGCAACAGATGGTAGAAATCTTGCTAGAAAAGCAAGAAATAAATGCAACGGATGCTAGAAATCTTGCTAGAGAAGCAAAAAATAAAAGCAACAGATGGTAGAAATCTTGCTAGAAAAGCAAGAAATAAATGCAACGGATGCTAGAAATCTTGCTAGAGAAGCAAAAAAATAAAAGCAACATATGCTAGAAGAGCAACGAGTGGTTGCTAGCAAACAAAAAATAGCATCTGATGGTGGTAAATTATTGCTAGACTAGCAAAAAATAAAAGCAACAGATGGTAGAAATCTTGCTAGAAAAGCAAGAAATAAAAGCTACGGATGCTAGAAATCTTGCTAGAGAGGCAAAAAAAATAAAAGCAACAGATGCTAGAAATCATGCTAGAAGAGCAACTGGTGGTTGCTAGCAAATAAAAAATAGCATCTGATGGTAGTTAATTACTGCTAGACTAGCAAAAAATAAAAGCAACAGATGGTAGAAATCTTGCTAGAAAAGCAAGAAATAAATGCAACGGATGCTAGAAATCTTGCTAGAGAAGCAAAAAAATAAAAGCAACAGATGGTAGAAATCTTGCTAGAAAAGCAAGAAATAAATGCAACGGATGCTAGAAATCTTGCTAGAGAAGCAAAAAAATAAAAGCAACATATGCTAGAAGAGCAACGAGTGGTTGCTAGCAAACAAAAAATAGCATCTGATGGTGGTAAATTATTGCTAGACTAGCAAAAAATAAAAGCAACAGATGGTAGAAATCTTGCTAGAAAAGAAAAAAATAATAGCAACACAAGCTATAATTTGTATGCTATAAAGCATAAAAAGTGTCTCATAACACACAGGGCCGCCGCTACCAGAGATGGGGCCCGGTACCAATTTTAATGTCGGCCCCCCATACACCCCCCCCTCCAATTGCATATTTTTAAGCCGTCGTTTCTGCACATTTGCAATTGTAAAAAAAAAAAAAAAAATGGAGAAAAATAATTTTTTTCGGAAAAACTTTTTTTTTTAGTTACGAAAGTGTGCATCTGATTTTATTTTCACGTTATTTGTATCGCCAGATGATTTTAATATTTTTTTTTACACGAAACGACAAGTTTGAAAACAGAAAAACACAATTTTTGACGTTTGGTTCGACAAACTTCAAAATTAATAGTTTGAAATCGCATTCACATGTAATATTGCATTGTTTAGTTGCTTATAACTGAATTTTTAAATTTTAATGTAAATTTAAAAACTGTAATTCGAAGTTTTTGTAAAAATATATTTTTAAATACAGTATCTGGATACAGAAAAAGTTGGATAACTTTTCATGTCTGAGATAAGTGTCCCCGGGCTACTTGATTCTTGTTCTTAAAGTGCAAGAGACATTTGTCAATGACAGTTTAGACTTGGTTTTACGTTTGACGAGTTTCTGTAGCTTTTGGAAAGCGGTGCATTTTCCTTTGCGCAAGCGTGTTTCATTCATTAGTGTTTGTACAAGCAATTGTTTCATATTGAGAATCGGCAATGGAAAGCGAGATTTTTTTTTTTTGAAAAACAGCTTTTTTTTTTTTGATGAAATTATTGACACTATTACTGGAAAAACATGTTCATAACCTTACGGGCCCCCCAAAGCTCCGGGCCCCGGTACTAGAGGTCCAGTATCCCCCTCAAACGGCGGCCCTGATAACACACCATGGTATGCTAGGAGAGTATGCTAGTAAAAGCAAGAATTTATGGTAGTTTAATGCTAGTTTTCTTGCTAGGATTTAGCCTGGGATGCTGTACTAGCAAACAAATTCTAGCATGAATTTTGACCTGGGTGGTAAACGGCATAGTAGGCTTAAGGGGGGGGGGGGAATCGTTTGGGACGGAACTTCTTGTTAAAAGTTTTTTCCTATACTTGTATTCTACTTTACCAAGGAACAACACGATAATGTAATTACTGGGGACGCCAAGTAATTCGCCAAGCGAACGAAAACGAGTCACCAGATCAAATCTGAAAACAACTGACTAACGTGTTCAAGGCCAGCTATTTATACACGGAAAGAAATGTCCACAATATTCTAGAAAAACCCGGAATATTTTGTTTCATTCATAACTTGAACAATCCATTCACAAATTCTAGTGATAAAAAGAAAAACCACGCGAAAATGTCTTCACGCTTATCAAAGTTAGGGCAAGTGTAAAAACTACAAAGTGTTTCAGGGCCGGTATACAGATGATAAAAGTGATATCTTCAGATACATTTGCAACATGTCGCCAGATAAAACCAAAACTAATGAAAATAAAGCAAGGCAGGAAAAACCACAACTATTTACAAGATTTGTAACAATACGTAGCAACCGTAAGAACGTAGTAAAAAGCACATGTTTCTCGAAGCAAAAATTATTTGTCCTTGTGCTCTCATGGTCGAAATATAAGGTCTTAAAGTCTGCAAAAATTAAAGAAACTTCGCCACATTTAGAGAGTTTTGGTGAATAATGGAAGACATCGTTCTTGCAGATGTTGCTGGATATCTTGTCACAAGTAAACGGTAAAATCGCCAGTGAGAAATTGGCATGTTCAATCTCTCGCCATTGCGTAGACCAGACCGGATTTAAGATCTTTGATGTCCGCCATCCGGAGAGCCGTCTGAATTTCTGGACTTCGCACTCCGTCTATGAAGTAGTTTAGGGCCAGGCTATCGCGAATATCCGAGGGACAGTTCGAGAAGGCGAGATGGGAAAGCCTCTCAACGTCTGCTGCAAAAACTTGCAAAGTCTCTCCGGCCCTCTGGAGTCGGGATTTCAGCTGGAGTTGGCTGAATTCTTTTTGGCATGCTTCGCCAAAGCGAAGCTCCAAGGCCGATGATAAGGCATCGAAGTCGCGGTGCTTGTCCTCTGGGAAGGTCTGTAGTATGTCAGCTGCATCCCCTCTCAGCGAGGCTGCAAGGTGACAGGCTTTCGTGGAAGAGTCCCAGGAGTTTGCTTCTGCAACGATGAGGAACTGCTTCTTGTAAATATTCCACGAGGTCTTCCCGTCAAACGTGGCCAGTTTGATGGATGGACGAGAAGTTCCAGCTGCAGCTACACAGTCACTTGAGTTGCTGGAGGAGGCTGATAACTTCGATTCAAGTTCTTTAATTTTCTTTTCCACGTGGTTTTCTACTGTGGTGATTCGATTCTCAACGCTGTCAACTTTCTCTTCTAGAGCCTCCACTTTATTTTCTACATTGGTAAATTTACTTTCCACCAAACTTTTCATTGACGTTAAATCGCGTTTAATTTCTTCAGCTAGATCATTTTTCAATTGTTCTTGATTAGTTGCCAGATCAATTTTTAATTGTTCTTGATTAGTAGCCATAATCGCCATATCATTCTTTAATTGTTCTTGATTCGCAGCCATGTCATTTTTTAATTGTTCTTGATTCGCAGTCATGTCACTTTTAACAGCGTTGATCGCATCAAGGAGTTTTTGCAGTTGTTCCTCCATTGCTCGAGTAATCACCATAAAATTCCGAAGTCAAAAAGTCCTTAGGAAGAAAAGTCCGAATTCACAGGTAATTCCAAGAAAGTCCTTGAAGATGCCCCACGTTGGGCGCCAAAATTGTAACGAGTCCGTAGCACCTTCAACTTTCTTCAAATGAGCATTCCAATCTTGAGGAAGTAACTATAAATTTATTTACAAGTATTTACACTATTTACAATAAGAGCAGAAAACAATTGCTAAACATCAGCAATTAGGCAGCAAAACAGTACACTGTACTCTCAACAGTAACTCAGCACCACGTATCTAACGTGAACAGTAATTAAGCAATTACAAAAGCAAAACAACCATCCGCTCAAAGCGAATGAAAACGAGTCACCAGATCAAATCTGAAAACAACTAACTGACTTGTGTTCAAGGCCAGCTATTTATACACGGAAAGAAATGTCCACACTATTCTAGAAAAACCCGGAATATTTTGTTTCATTCATAACTTGAACAATCCATTCACAAATTCTAGCGATAAGAAAAAAAACCACGCGAAAATGTCTTCACGCTTATTAAAGTTAGGGCAAGTGTAAAAACTACAAAGTGTTTCAGGGCCGGTATACAGATGATAAAAGTGATATCTTCAGATACATTTGCAACATGTCGCCAGATAAAACCAAAACTAATGAAAATAAAGCAAGGCAGGAAAAACCACAACTATTTACAAGATTTGTAAAAATACGTAGCAACCGTAAGAACGTAGTAAAAAGCACATGTTTCTCGAAGCAAAAATTATTTGCCCTTGTGCTCTCATGGTCGAAATATGGGGTCTTAAAGTCTGCAAAAATTAAAGAAACTTCGCCCCATTTAGAGAGTTTTGGTGAATAATGGAAGACATCGTTCTTGCAGATGTTGCTGGATATCCTGTCACAAGTAAACGGTAAAATCGCCAGTGAGAAATTGGCATGTTCAATCTCTCGCCAAACCTTTAAAATTGGCGCTTTTCTTAAAATTTCTTCAGACATTTAGAGCTTATATCTCTCTATAGCGCAAAGACGAGGGAAAATGATTTTTGAGAAAAAAAAAAGTCAATCTCTTTTGATAGCTACCTATAAGAACTTTTTTTTATATTTCGCTTTTCGTGCATTGTTAAAAACTTCAGGTTGCACAAGGCACCTTCAAGGGTTGTTGTAGCACCAGCGACACTCCCTGAGGAGTGCCACTGTACTCCCTATGTCACCCGTGAAGGTGCCATAGGGAGTCAAGTGTCAACCCTCAGGGGGTTCCGCTGGTGCTACAGCGTTTCACCCTTAAAGGTGGCTTGTGCAACCTGTAATTTTAATGAACCACACACTGTTAAAACTACAGATTGCACAAGGCACCTTTAAGGGTTAAACGTTTCAGCACCAGCGACACTCCCTGAGGAGTGCCACTGTACTCCCTAAGTCACCCGTGAAGGTGTGTGGTTCCCTGGTCAGTAATTCTTTTACAGATTATTTATGAGCCAAATTTGATAGTTGTATCTTTTAAAAAGTACTAAGAATAGTAATCAGGGATTTAGTATTCACTTTTGGAAAGGTATCTGTTAATTACGAAATCACGAAAGTCAAAATTTCACGTGGCTGAAGGTTTGAGAACAAAAATTTCGCGAATACATTCTTTTCTTATTTTTAAAATAAAGTGTAGGAACTTCTTATGTCATACAGAATTGTTTTCTTGTTTAACATTTCTTCTAAAAGGGGTCATAGTGTATAAGTGTTTTGTATCAGCATCAAATGAGTCATTTTGAGCATATTTAGATAAAATAATAATAAATCAATTAAAAAGCCTGAATTGCATGAAATAGAACACAAATTACAAAACTCGCGCTCTTCCAAAAACATTTTTTGACCTTGAATCATCAAAACAGCTTTAGTAGAATGTCTTTGAGATTTTATCGTTTAATTATTATTTTACAGCTTTATCATTCCGATGTTAACAATACATCTAGGAATTGTTCCTAAGAAAATTATTAACGGCATGCTCTTTTTCGTCGAGATAAGCATTTAGATAAGGTTAGACAATAGATGTTTCATCATGATGTCGATAAACTTAAAATTGAAAGTTCACAGAAGAGTTATGGGTAGTTTACAGAGAGAGGAAGTACAAAGTTTATAAGTGCAATTAATAACTTCAGGTATTTACTCGCAAACATTTATTAGTTCATTAAATAGATGAAATATTTGTGTTACACAAGTTCACAAAATGCCAGAAATTCCAGTTACTGTCTGATTTTCTGGATAAAACAAGTACAGGAGAGAGAAAGTCCATGTCCGAGCCGGGATTCGAACCCGTAACATCCCCATCCGCAGTCAGACTTCTCTGACAAGGTGACCGGTACGAATTAGAAGTATTTCGGAGATATGCTGACCAGGGAACCAAAAAAAAAATGTGATTATGAAAACATTAAAATATACAGCAATCAAAAGAGCAACATTAAAACATTTTTCGGCGTAAAAATTATTTGTCCTCGTGCCCCCGCCAAAATATTAGGAAAAGCTCCACAGATTTAAAGACTGGGCGAGAAATTGAGAGCCATTAGACTTTATTCGTCTGCAGGGGCAAGATATTCATCTGCCGTTGTTCTTGTCATTTAAATTTTTACGGGAAGGGGGGAGGGGTCGAAATAATTTAAGAAGTGTTTTGATATCATTTGGGTGGGTGGGGGGCGGAGCTCTCATTCTGGGGGAGTTTGGCTTCACTCTTTGTTAAGGCCCCCTACATAGACGAACGGACGCATCAAGATTTAAATTGACCACTTTGGATCCAACGCATGTTTGAGAGGTTGTCTTTCTGGCGAGTTATCGGATTTTAGTAACTTTTCACGTGGATTTAACAAAGCGTGGCAATGCCCCGAAACTTTGCTCTGGTAACCTCCTAGCTCCACAACAATGAAAAGTCAAAGTAAAAGTAAATAAATTGGATCCAAAGTGGTGAAACTTAATCTTGACGCTTCGGCCTGTCTATATAGCGGATCTACCCTACAGCATTACATGGACAAAGCAAAATGTTATTCATACTCATTTGAATCTTTACCTATTGAGAGCAAATTGGGCAAAATGTATTCTTCCTCGGACTGCCAATAATTCCCTTAGTACTCTAGTAATATTGACTCGGTTGATCAGAAAAAAATTGCTCTCTCGTCCTATTTGCAACTGCAACCACCAAATTCTGTAAACAGTGCTGTTTAAATGCTGTTAATATTTATTTAGTGCATAGAAGCAATCAGCTCCTAAAATTAGAAATTTTTTCCGGGCTTTCTTTTTTTTCAAATTCTTTTTTTTTTTTTTTAAGTTCTAAATTTTCACTCACCAATGTTTACTTTGACAACAGAAACCGAAGAAGATGAAGAGCTAGCAATTGAGGCCAAAAGAGCTTTGGCTTATTTACAGAAAAAGCGAAGCTATCGGTAAATGAACAGTAATTGCTTTTTTTTTTTTTTTGCACGCATTTTGAATTTTATTGTTTTGATTCGTGCATTTATTAGTTTGAAGAACTCTGAGAACTAGATAAGTAGGTTTCCAACAAAACTGGATGTTGCCTCTCATCGGTGGTCGAACAGTAAGTAAGGTTCATAGGAAAAGCTCAAAGTAAGGTAATTTTGAGAGAAAATTAATGGTATAATCACTAAAGTTAGCAAGATTCCAATAAATTGAGACGTAATGTAAAAACAACATTCGTAAATTCCTACTTTAGGGTCCTGGTTTGGCGATTTTTTTCAGACTGTGGGCAGAATTAATAAATGGTTGCCAGAAAACCATAAATCTAAAGGTTGCCAGATTTAATAATTTATCACCGGACCTTAAACTAGGATTCATCCATAACATTTTTCAAAATTTAACTTTTTAAAATTATGCTAGCAAAAAAAAAAAAAAAAAAAAAAAAAAAAAAGATACTCACGTGTTTACTCCACCACATCTACAGATTTGGCGGTTTATTTTGGCGGTTCTTGTAAACAGGCGCACGTAGTTATCGAAAAACACCAAAAAAACAACGCCAAACAATCGCCGAATCTGTATTAACGGCCAAATCTGTAGCTACGGTGGAGTTAATACGCAAGTACCAAAAAGAGAGAAAAACAAGAAGTTCTGTCAAGAACTAAACGAGCCTACTTTCTCGTACATCGACATCGGCATTCTCGCATCTGATCATTATTCTCTTGATTATCTGAAACTGAAAATTATGTCAAACATACCTTTTTAGCACATAGAGCTGATTTCGAAAAGCAAAATATACCCCTCTCATCAGATGAAATAGACACGTAAAAAGTAATTAACGAATAAATAAAGCTTTGTCGCACCTTTTAAAGAGTGCAACTGTTAGTTCCTCCGTAGGAAAAATCATCCATTGTTTTCAAAAAAAAAAAATAATAATAATAATAATAAAATAAATAAATAAATAAATAAAAGTACAAAGAGCATCAAAACGTATTATATCAAAGAAAGGAAAAGAAAAAGAAAAAAAACTCGTCCGTTAATAAAATGTCTCGAATTTCACTTTTAATCTGTTGCCAGTTGTTAAATATAAATAAAGAATAAAATGTTCTCGTGAATGAAAAATTTTTGTTTCAAAAAAAATCGTCAGCCAAAAAATAATAATAATAATAAATAAAATAAAACAAATGAATAAATAAAAAATCGTCTGCACAGTCAGTCATTTTTTTCTGAGCCTGCATTTCCGCCACGTTTGCGGAGTCGGAGTCGGAATCAAAGTCCTCACAGAAGATTACTCAGAAAAGTACTTTACAAACACTATTTATCAAAACCATTTTTTTACAAAGTTAGTTTGAAGGAAATCCGACTTTAAGTTCAGAATCAACATTCAACTTAAATTCCCCGTAGACGCTAATGTTAATTTTTTTTCTGAACGGTTCAATATTGAACGAAAAATGGTTCAAATCAAAAAGCGAAATATGGAAATGTATGGGAAAGCCTCTCCGAGATCTTTCAAACAAAAAAAAGTTTATTCCATTCAGACGGTTCACTCAAAAGTTATTAGGAGGGGAAAGGTTGCTTGAACGGTTCAATGTTGAACGAAAAAATGCTCAAATGGAAAATTTAAATAGGGTAATGAAGTATCCTTGCTGAGATCCTTCGAACAAAAAAAAATTTGTTTAAATCGGACTGTTCATTCAAAAGTTATTAGGGGTGACAGCTTGTTTGAACGGTTCAATGATGAACGAAAAATTGTTCAAATCGAAAATGTAGATACGGGAATGAAGTATCCTTGAAAAGATCTTTCGAACAAAAAAAGTTTGTTCAAATCGGATTGTTCACTCAAAAGTTAGCATCGCGGGACCGGTTGTTTGAACGGTTCAAAGTTGAACCAAAAATTGTTCAAATCGAAAAATCAAATATGGGAATGAGCTGTACTCGCCGAGATCTTTCCAACAAAAAAAAGTTTGTCCAAATCGAAATGTTCATTCAAAAGTTATAGGGCATGCTTGGGACAAACTTTGCCGCCAGGGAGCGCGGCACGTACAACTGGGATTGTGTCCTTCCGGTAGTTCGAGCCTAGTGTATTTCATTACGCGATACACTAATAAATTATAGGAATTGCTCTTTCTCAAGCGCTTTCCATTTTAAAGCTTAAAAAAGG